>OY744555.1:38765710-38788210 GCA_963556195.1 Sepiola atlantica
GACCCCATCCCATGGATCTATCTAGTCGATACGGTATTGGGCGAAATGTCACATCGAATCATCTCTGCTTCCGGAACACGCCGAATGACCACAAACTAGGCCCAACCTATAATCTTATAATTAAATCCAATTAACACCCGGTACCTCCTTTTTTTAAAAATCGATCCCCATGGTTCTATCCGCCCCGACGCGCGCACCCGAGTCACACCACACCCCAGCTAAACTCCATCCCCACTGGTGTTGAGCAGACACCAATTCCATGCGTTCCCTTCCCGTGTCCCTATCTATGCGGTAAGGGGGTGGGGTATCTTCGCAGCACACTCGTTGGCAAACATCCAAAATCCACAAAAATAAATGGGACCACAATTTCAAAGCTTAACATTTTACACAACTTTCACACACTCTATCGGCGCAGTTGGGCACACCTGGGTCACGAAAACAACAATTTCCATAACTGACCACCGTCCTTTTCTCGTGGTCCCACAGAATGACCATATCACCGTCATTCTCCCGTTCGCAATTTTAACGTATGCAGGCTTTACCACAAGCCTCGCCACTAACCCATGAGTACTCTATAAAAGAGAGCATACGAGCAAACGCCGGGAATCCCTCATTGACTTTCCAAGCCTGTACATACTCTGTACACGGGGATTCTTCCCGATAAAATCAACCCTGTCCAAGGGTTTCCGCGATCCGACCCAAACCAACTCTAGTTGCCGCCAGCTGCCCGAACCTAATCAACTCAAATCGTCCGGCTGACCCAAACTTATACCCATTAAATTATCTGCCTTTTTTAAAAAAAATCTTTTACGTAACTGGTATAGCATTCTCACTTAACCGACTAAGCTTCTCCAAAATTCATTCAAAAACAACAATAATAAAAAAAATAAAAGTCGAACCAATGAATTAATGGCAAACCCTCTCCACAATACAATTACAAATTATGCAGTACAATATTATATTTAAAAAAAAAACAATTTCATGCAATACAATTCAATTGAACAAAAAAACAAAGACAATTATCCCGGGGCGACATCAGGCGACCCCGCCAGCTGTTCGCACACAGTCCTTTCCCTCTCTCTCTTAAAGTTCCGTTACCTCAAAGTCCAACCACAGCCTTGCGTCACTCGTGTCCGTACTGAAACAAAACAGGATTCGTAGACAAAACACTATGCGGCACCAGTCAGCACATGTGCCTCTCACTCACTCTTTTTTTTCACATTCCTTCTCCCTTTCTCTCACTTTTTTTTTTCTCTTTCCATCTCATATTTATTTCCTCTTTCTTTTACACTGTCTCTCTCTCTACCAACGTATAACTCATCACTCTCACTTTTATCCTCTCTCTCATTTTTTTCTGCATCAAACGCCACCCACAACATATATGTAAAATAAAAAAAACACATTTAAAACACAAATTAACACATGAATGGAAACCACAACCTATTCTTCCTTAAGGTTTTGTTACCTTAAAAATCCAATCGTGTTTTTTCTGTCTTTTTTTTTTTTTTACTAAATCATTTTACTCATCGGCATATCACTTTTTCTCTGTCTCCGACTCTGTCCGTCTCTGCCTCTCTCTCTTTCTTTTTCCCTTTATTTTATCGGACCGAACGTGTTTTTTTTTTCTTTTTTTTTTTAATATTTAATTTTTTATTTTAGACCGAAAACATTGTTAGTACCCATGGTTCGAATTCAATCTGTTCCATGTCGAAACAGCTGGTCACTAAGCACCAAAAAGAAATATCTGTTGGATAACCACTGAAATTAAACGTCACGAGAAGCAAAGGGGGGGGGAGAGAGCTTATTTATTACTACAGGCAGAAATCCTTCCGACTGAGGCAGTTCTCCAAAACCACCTCAACAGTTCGCTATTACATCCTCTCCGGCCGAAAATAACGCGAAATGTTCACGAGAGGATTAATAGTGATTTCAATCTTTTTTCTTAATACTTCTGATGATACAATTTTCATAGACATTTTCATAGTCATTCTTTAAGCAAACATGTTTCTCAGTAATTTTAACACATTTTGGAGAGTCATTTTTCAACAGGGACCTCAAACACACTTTTCTTAAGAGTCATTTAAACAGATTTCTAAACACATTTTTCAAGAGTCCAAAAGTCACCTTGAAACACAGTTTCCAGATATTTTACATTATAAGAAAGTTACCTTTGTAGTTCTCGTTCGTCGCTGGCCCTCGTCTTGTTGCTAGCTGTGATCGCCGCGCGGCACCTGTTTTTGTGGGCAAATTCTATCTCTAAGCAGAGGACAAAGACACTCGAAGTCGGATTTTCTGAGAGATTTCTTTTGTTCTTTTTATTTCATGCTTTCATTCGAGTGGAGGGGTTTCCATTATTGGTTCTTCATTCACATCTTCTTAAGTTCCTACTGTGTGGGACGTTAGACGCTGTTAGTTTTTCTTAGTAGCTTTGGCCCATATCTCTTCGATTCACACCCGAGCTCTTGCGTTCGAGAGCTACCTCATCTGCATGCGCTCGCCACAAGCTTCCATGGTGATCTGTTTTAGATACAGCCCTTATCGCGAGTCATTACATTCTTGGGAAAACTTCGCTCGCTTTTCCGAAACGACGTTGTCGTTTCGAGCTCCCATGGCGGACTCACTCTAAAAAGCTAAGTTCTTGTTCTCCATGGTGACGTAATCATCATTCCCACGCACGAGATGGGGACAAAAACGACTCACTCTGATCTCTGACTCAAAGGTCACGTCAGGTGTCTAAATTTATTATGACTATTCTTGGATCAAACTCTTCTCTGAACTCACTTCTGAGTCCAGAAACAAAACCTATTTTTCAATAACAAAATTAGCTATTTGGTACTAGTTAACCTACTGTGCCTTGCATAATGGGGTCCTACAGTACTGTAACACAAAGAACAGTAATGATCAAAACAGCTACAATCCTGAGAAATGTCCTCGAATGCGGAAACCAACCCACATAAGCAACAAATGGTGAACAAACACATGGAAGCACAATACAACAGAACCGGGGAAAATACAACAGCACGAGAGAGGCGCAAGCATAGGCTGACGCCACGAAAATTATGGACAGAGGGTCGAGGAGGGAAAGCGCAAACCAGACCTCCACTGGAACAGCACGGACAGCCCTGGGACCTTGGGGAGGCTTGTTGCCACTCGGGTCCCAGAGGGGACCAATGGCCCTTATCAGCGGGAAATCGTTGGTAGGTGGCTGTAGCGATTACCACAAGGTCATCAGCGGTGATGAACGAAAAGAGGTGGAGCATACTAGAAGTCTGAGGAGACTTGTTGTCACTCAGACTCCAGGGAATACCACAGGTTGTTAGCAGTGGGCGATCACTGACGATGACCAGAGTGATAACTCCTAGTGAGTAAATAATAATAATAATAATAATAATAATAATAATAATAATAATAATAATAACTAATAACAATGTCAAATTCTTCAAATCGGAAAATAGAACATTTAATAACGAACAGTTTTAAAACCGTTGAACGAGTTTTGTTTTACGAAAACATACTCCAATCAAAATCTCTAAAAATAAACAAGTCAGTAACGTGTTCCAAACAAGATTTCTGCGATTAACGTTGTTATTGCTGTAGTTATTGCTTCGCCACACGACCCCTAGTGTGATATGACATGAAGTGTGTTAATTTGAATAACCCGCCCCATTTGAAAAATCAGGTTTATAAAAAAATCCCCAATTCTCTTCGGCAGACAAAATGGGGCTAAATACGAGCACAGTTACTTCACTTTTACGATGGAATATGAAGTGTGTCCTAACAGTAAGGACACTTGGTGTGATGTATGCTGTGTAGGTTTAAACTGATAGAATGCTAAGCGAATTGGTTCATGAAAATATGATGTTATCATAGGAATATATAATTAGGTACTCTAATAGATGATTCCCTATGTTTTCATGACTTCGCGTTGCCAACGTTCGGGCAGGTTTCGGAATCGTCCGAGAGTTGACGAGGCGAAAACTGCCAAACATTGTATTGAAGACTAGCAGCCGATAAATTACGATGAAGAAAACCCAACTAAAATACATATATAAAAAAGAGACAAACCATAGTAAAACAATCTTTTTTTAGATGTTTATTTATTAATGTATTTTTTGTCAAAAGAAACCAATTGTGAATCCAATGTTTTTTCAATAAAATGTTATTTTTTAAACTTTTTTTCAATGTTTAAAAATTTTTTTTTTTCAAAAATCTCAATTAGTTGTTTGGGAGATTGAACGAGTTGATAGAGATTATACAAATTATTTTTTTTTATTGAACGCGATTTTTTTTTTCCAAAAGTTATCGGTTGCTTGGTTAATAGTTTCGTCAGCTCTCGGGCGATTCTGAGATCTGCCCGAACGTTCACGATGCGAAGTCACGGAAATATGGTACGTCAGCTATTAGAGTCCATGTAATTGTAACTTTATCCATTTGAAGACATTGCATTCTACACGTATTTTTACTTACGTCTGCTCTTGTTACCAAAACATTCAGCTAAGATGAACTGAGGAACTAAATGGGGTTATAGTAATAACTATGCGCCACTTCTCACAACAAGATCATTTATAAATCGATTGCGCATTGGCTTTTCACACTCATTACAGTCAGACACATCATCTAAGAATGTTGAATACCCATTGTTTCTTTCAAAGATTTTTCAACTTGCATTCAATTATAACGGTATATTTCGTTTATTAAATTGTTGGGTGACAGTACAGAATAGTTTAACTCCCTCCTCCCTCACCATGGTAATAATGCGATTCTAATTTTTTTATTTCAACTTAAGAAGTACTGTTTTTTTTTTGTTTTTCTGCTGGAGTAATTTTTTTCTGGTACTTCTACAGAATACGAACCGAAGCTGATTTCCGGAAACAAACGAGGCCTTTTACGAATCAAAATCCACGAAATATGTACAAAAAAATAAACGGGGTCTGAGTCATCAGCTTTGATTTCGTTTGTCGCATGGTTAAATTTATAAACACGACAAACAAATGATATTTATATTATTAATGTATTAATTCCACAACTTAACTCCAGTTATTTCTTAAGACCATTTATTATAATCGCCTCACCCATGTAGTCGGGTGGAAACCAAAGTGACATTCATTAAGGAACAGTTATTAGTATGGTCGATCAAATCAGTGATGCTAATTTATTTTCAACCAGAAATTAAAAGCCTTCACTGAAAAAATACCCATAAAAATAAGAAGAACATCCTATCTTTACGACCTGTTCGTATTTATCAATTAAAAAATTAATGTTTTATTTGAAATTTATTTTTTGTTAAAACGATTTTAGATCTCGTAAATAACTTGCACTTCTTCATTAGAGACAGGGAAATCTATAATATTAATAGCAGGAACAAAGTGACAACGTTTACGAAGAAATCAAACTCTAAAGGTCTGAATCAAATTAGAAAATCAAACATCTAATATTTAACACTGTCTTTATTTATGTGTCGCCCCAAGTTAGGCCGGGCCCTGTTTCAAGTAGTATTAGCACAGCCATCATTGTGGGTTCAATGTCATTTTCTTTTCAAAAGTCGAACTCCTTAAGACAGCTGCTTTTAAATGAGATTAATCTCTCACCGATTTACTGAGTTGCTGACAATGGGTGTGTAGGATAAGACGTTGGAATTTTAGTTCTGTCACACTCTTACCCACAAACACGCCCACTTTAAAATCATCTTCATTTCTTCAAATCTTTTTCTAAAACTATGATACTACCTACACACCAAAGACACAGAGCTTTCCTCTTCCCTCCTCTTTCCCCAGCCCCTCAAAATCCATGCTACACCTAACCACGACAAAAACCTCAGCACCCCCTTCTCTCCACCCTAAGACACATTCACTACCGCTCCCACCCCTCCCCTTGTTCACTCACAGCCATCCACATTCATTTCAATCTCTGCCACATAATTCTCTAAGCCCGGACCTGTGTCCTGCGCTCCAAGTAGTGGCTACTACTTCTCATCAACCCATCATGTCAACCCAATATTTCTATGTACTTGCATGACATTTTTCTTTAAATTAGCATCCTGAAGAAGTCTTACAAATAAAGACGAATCGTTGATGAATACATAAAATAACAGCTTTTGGTTTTTCGTTCTTCATTTGCTATTACGTCGGATTACTCTTATTCTTTATTTCTCATATATATATATATATATATATATATATATATATATATATATATATATATATATATATATATTTTGTGTGTATGTTTGTTTTCTACTGACAGCTGTTTCTTCAATTTGGATGGAAATGGATTCTGGCTTATTTAAAACCAAATTGTATCATTCATAGTCATAGAGTTATCAACCTGCGCCGTGTATAAAATAAACGTATACCACGTTATATATTCCAACTATCGGATACCTAAAGTGCTTCATATTTCTAAGAGTTACTCTGGATTAATTGGTTCGAAGACCTTAACATTATTTTCCATAAGTTATATAGAAATCGATGAATGTGTCTGTGTGTTTTGGTTACAACATATGAGTGTATTTTTGTTTATTTAATATTTAATTACGAATCAAATGTGGACATCATATGTACTTTTACAGCCAGATGTAATAGTATTTCGACACTAGATGTAATTTCAGAACAACATGTGATAGAATTTCGCCATCAGATATAATTTAACAATTATATGTAACATGATTTCGCGACCGGATTCCATTTGATAGCCGAATATAATAGGATTTCGCCACCAGCTAATGTTTCACAATATGTAATGAAACACCGCCATTATATATATAATTTAACAGACAGATGTAATTGAATTACACAGTCAGATGTTCGAGGATATCACATTGAGATTACTTTAAACGCAGGGTGTGCTAGGATTCTACCACCAGAGGTAATTTGACTATCAAGGGAAATAGAACTTCTCCACAAGATGTAATTTCATGACCAGATATGATGTATAGTTATACTAATAGTCGTGTGTGTGTGTGGTGTATGTACCTTATTGTTATATCGATTATAGTCAGGTACACTCTAATATCGGCAACATTTATAAGTCCATAATATAACACATCTTTGTGTTAAATAATTACTTATGTTCAATGAAACGTATACAAATAATTGTATTAACCATCTCGAAGCGAATTCATATGCCGAAAGCCAGACAAAAACAAAAAAAACACCGTGTATATTTATTTGTGAGATTGTATTCAGATGTAAACATGTCCTATATTGGTGTATACATGATACAAAGTTATTTTCTGGGAAACGCCGGGATAGATAACCCGCTTCACTTATTATATCATTTTATTTTACTTAAAAGATTCACTAATGGAAAAAATGTGTATATCAAGTAATTGCAATTGTAGTACTTATAAAAATTATTATATTATTTTATTTTTACTTGAAAGATTCACAAATGAAAAAATAATATTCATATCAAGTAATTGCAATTTTTGTACTTATAAACACATTTAACATCCAATATTTGTAGTTGAATATCATCTTCAATGAAATACTTTGTTCAGATTTGTGTTTTGCATATAAATGTTTATTATTCGTCCTGTCGAATGAGAGTTTTGTAATAGAGATGTGATATATATGTACCTTCTTCCCTATTAAATTATTTATGTCAGAAATAATTAGGAATCGAAAAAGTCTTAAATTTAAATGAAGTTATTTATGGAAACTCACAAACACGCTATGTCACTTTTCGATATACAATCCTAAACGCTGCCCGTGTGTGTGAATCAATCAGCATGCAAAATAGAAGATTACATGATAGTTGAAAGATTCGTTTTGGAACAGATGTTTGCTGAAATATCGAGCGCTTTCTTCGAATATTTTTTTGTAAAAAAAGGATGTGTCAGGAAAATACTCGATAATGAAATACGAAAATACATATTCTCACACAAATATAAGCAAATACGCCAATTATTTTTTTTCAAAATCATCAGTAATCAGTAGAAGGTTGGACATCTTTTTTCATAAGGTTTATTAAAATTATTTAATAATTAAATATGCACATTTAAATTATGCTAAAGTGTTTAAAATTAATGCCATTTAAAGTTATAGGGAATGCAATTAACAGCGAGATAATACAGTTTTATTTACTGCGAGGTCTGTCTAAAAAGTGTTTCACCTTTATTTTTCCGTGCGAAATACAGACGATAGGGTGGGCCAATCTACAGAGTGCACGGAAATACCTTCATGTACATGTGTGCAATTTATTACCGCCTTACTACACGTTACTAGCTTCCTGGCAGTCGCTGAGTGTGGTGCTACAGAACGTGTTCGTCGGATTACCGATTCTCGCAAGATGACTGAACGTGTTGAGCAAAGGTACTGCATCAAATTTTGCCAAAAGCTTGGTGATTCTCAAAGAAAAACACTTTGTATGATTAATCAGGTGTTTGGATAAATTGCGATGAGTGTAACACAAATTAATTGGTTGGTACAACCGATTAAAAAATGGCCGCACATCAGCGGAGAGTGACTAGCGTTCTGGCACGCCCCAAACTACTCGAAGTTCAGCTGCTGTTGAGAGCGTGCGACAGTTTGTGATTGAAGATCGTTGTTCAACGGTGCGGGAGATCGCCAAAGATTGCAGTATGAGTAAAGATTCCGAACATGCAATTTTTCATGATGATTTGAACATGCACAGAGTGGCGGCGAGATTTGTGCCCAAGTTGTTGTCGTAGGAACAACATGACCTTCGTTTTCAAGTTGCACGGGATATTTTGCAAACCGATAACACTGGTCCTGTTTTTCTGAACACTATGATAACTGGAGATGCGTCATAGTGAAACAAATACAGTCGTCGCAATGGAAGCATCCCGACTCTCTTAGGACAAAAAAGCGCGACAGTTGTGATGCAAAATTATCGTTATACTGACTGTCTTCTTTGATAGCTGTGGAATTATGTATCACAAATACGCACCGAAATGACATACAGTTACAAAGGAATAATATCAAGATGTTCTCACGCAATTCGGCGCAAAAGACCAGACATGTGGACGATGAAAACTGGCAACTGCATCACTACAACGCCCCCGCACATTCATCCCAATTGATCCAACATTTATTGGGCAAACATGGAATTATACTCTTTTAACTAATTTAAAATAACGTATGAAATGAAGACCGGAAATATTTACTGACAATTGATCGTGTAGTCATTTTCCCAGCTTGTTAGAAAACAATAAAGATTTGATTGAAAAGGATTTTAATTTGTTTTTCTTAATTGGTGTATCAACAGATAGAAATGATTATGTTATTAACGAATTTCCCAAACCACAAACTTACACGGTAAAAAAACTATCACAATCATGTTGTCGTCATAATGATAAACCGTGCTATTTCTAAAAGACACTGCGAGATGATGAATTACTGTATGTTTGCGTTACGGGGGCCACAGAAAACAGTCAATGGCCAATGACCTAATTTTAAATAAATACAGAACCGTTGCAAATAATGTCTATTATAAACAAATATAAACCTGTCAGCAACATTGTAAAATAACACAATGTGAAGATAAAATGCCACGTAGTGTGTAAAGGCTTTAGAATTATTCTCGAGTTAAAAAAGCGATTTTCTTTCCACGTGAACACATTCAACTCTCCTTCCTTTGTGTTGGGTGTGCCGTTATATTAAATATCTTTTGAGTTGAGCTTATTCCTTGTGTGTGTAACCACATGGTTTCGATTTCGCTATTTTAGTCTGCACGTGATGACTCCATTGTCAATGGCCATTATTGAAATTACAGTATGAAGTAATACACGTCCGAAATATAGTTTGATACTATTTAAAAAAATAATATGATTTACTTCAGTTAGTAATGCTATTAATGTGAGTATATATAAAAAATGGACTGCCAATACGTAAATGAAGAAATATAATTGGATATAAACGTAAAATGTATCGTTTATATCCAATTATACTTTCTAATGCATATATTTAGAAGACATCTGAATGCGACTATATATAGTCTCTAAATATACGTACAAATTAGAAAACTACACGAATAAATTAATGTTAATCTATATTTTGTTGATAGCCAATTTATAAATACACATATTATATTTATTTCGGATGAACATTTATCAACTTCAGATATTGATGTGTACTTATATTCACATTTACATCTATTTTAAAGCATTGGTTTAATATAATTTAAACTCTCATTAATTTAATATTTTCTATGTTTTCTTATATGTTTAAATATACAATAGACACATCGATGACGCCTTTGAACTTTTATGTGAAAATCTGTCATCAATGTTTCATTTTCTTACGTTTGTTTTATATAGACTGCATTTTAAACGAACGCTTTGTATTTATGTGTACAACTAGACAAGCATCAGTCTATGCCATGTAGTATTTATAGGCAATTATAGCAGTCTAACATATTCTTTCAGAATATTACGCTGCGATTCTGAAACGAACAAAAAATGTACGTAATTTAACATTCAGTATTTGTATGTACAACGAGTATCACACAGAGCAAGCCCAGGACGCCCTCGCTTCATAAATTCAAGCTTACTGAGCGCTTTTTTCCAATCAGTTCACTGTATTTATTAAAATATAGTTTATTTTCACACATGCCTTTCCAAGCAATTTGAGAAAGCTGCTTATTTTGCATATTACTTTCCTCAACCAAACATGAAACAACAAAGTTTTCTGAAATTGGATGCAAGCGAAATCTCATATCACACATTCCACTGCTAAATAATATTTACGCGAGCTTTTAAAAATAATGTTAAAACTTTGTTTTTAACGCGAATAGAATTTTCACGTGGATATTTGAAAAGTTACAGATTTTTAGAGTAACGCATTCATCAAGGTTCAATCATTTTGTAGGTTAATTTACTATCGAAATCCAATAATAACCGAGAATGATGAAATCTACGTTGATTTAAAAATGGGTCACTATTTTACTCACTAGATAGGTGAAATGTAGGCACATAAGGTTTCTTATGTGATCAATTATACATAAATATTCGGATTTTTTAAAAATAGTTATATCTGATTTTATAGTTCAGTGTTAGTTGTTTAAATGTATAAAAGTAATACACTTTTTAATCCTACTGTAGATCTGAGTTGGCGTTAGGAATGCTCAACTAAGTATGCTTTCCAGTGTTGATATCAGATTGTTAAGCTCCATCATCACGTCATTAGCCGGAGTACATGTAATGAAAGATCCGGAGAATGTTGAGCGAATAAGTCGCGCTTTGAAACTTAAATATAAGAGTATGTGTAATGGTACAACGACCCTCACAGTTAAATGCTTGGTATCTCGATTTATTAAATGTTCGTGTTTTTATACAAGACGCCGTGACGTTGATATGTGAATGCTTACCTCTATCATCAGTTAATTAGCCGGAGTACACGTAATGAAAGAACCGGAGAATTTTGAGCGGATAAATCGCGCTTTGAAACTAAAATATAAGAGTATGTGCAATACTATAGGTTGGCCACACACCTACAACGACCCTCACAGGTAAATGCTGGATGTCTCGATTAATTAAATATTCGTGTTTATACATGACGCCGTGACGTCGTTAAAGTGTGAAAAGGTTAGAGTAACTCTATTTCTCACTTAATCTGTGAAAATGTGCTTTGTACCATCAGCTACAGAAAGGAACTGAAGCAAGATAATATTAGAGAATGACAAGACGTCGGAAAGCGAACAGTTCGTAACGAAGGCGACACGATTTAAGAGACGGTATCGGCTAGAAAGACTCAATGACGGTGAACATGATGTACGACAGAAGTCAGCTCAACTGAATAGAAGATACAGTTACCAAAAGAAATAACCAGAGATCCCCGATGGTATCACCTCTCTCAAGAATAAGAAATGTCGTATCTCATACGAGTACAAAGTGTGTCTTTTTATGTGACTATTTAACAGACAATCATAGACATCCACAAATATACCGTCTTGTTTACTTTAAAAGGGAAAAGTTTATATCGCCGTAGTTGTCTTATCCCTTATGTATGTACTAATATTCCACTACAATACTCATGGTCTAGTTCATGACAATCCAACTACAACTTAAGTAGTATGAGAGATGGACAACACGGTGCCAACAAAATGTGTGGTTTATAGCCGAATCTCCCGCTGCCACAGGGTGGCTACATGCTTTGAGAATAAAATGCATCCCTAGGCTGAGTGATATTACGTAATACGCGTGGCTTGAAAACAAAGAACAACCGCGAAAAGCAAGTTTTCTTTTTTTCTTTTGTGACTTTTTAGTATTATCGGCGTGTTATAAAGAATCACAAATCAAAGGTCAGAATAATAAGATTAACTGCATCAGACGGAGATGCATTTGATTTAAAAGTGAAAATGACGAGACATACCAGACATGTGGAGGTTTGCGTCGAAAAAAAAATGAAATGTTATTGAGTGTTTCTGAAAATGGAAGTTGAATTAAAAGAATCGCCGGCGGTAACCGCAGGGTATGTGTGGTTGGACGCTACTTATATGAAGTAGTTTATACGCATCAGATACACGAAAACAAATAAATAATGTCTACTGCAATCGATTAAAGTTGTAATTAAATTAACGCTAATAAATTATGGATCGAAATAAACTGCTTAAAATAGTTTAGTTAACTAATCTTTTCATTGTTATAGTATATGAAAATATAATACTAGTATCATAATAAAAATGCATATACTATTACTACTTAATACTTTTAAACTATTACACAAAATGGTTGTATATATATATATATATATATATATATATATATATGGGAAGAGAAGGATGAAGGTAATCCGACGTGATGGTAAAATGAAAAAGGAAAACCAAAAAACTGGATGTTTTTTTATGTGTACATCAACGTTTCGTCTTTATTTATAAGACTTCATCAGGATGATGATATAGGGAAAAGATATCATGCAAGCACGGATACATGTAGGGTAGACATGTTGGGAAGAAAAATAAAATAAAATGAAAAATACTAGCAGCGTCTGGCTGGACGTCCGTACTTGTTAGAGAATGAAAAATGAGTGGGAGAAAAAAGGGGAAGGGTGGAGGGAGCAAGGACTACTGTGGCTGGCGATGAGAGAAAGAGGTGGGGGATGAGCAGGGGTAAAATGGATGGCAGAGAGAGATTGGAGGAAAAGGGGGAGGGGGTGTCTGACCAGATGGCTGCGGTCGAGACCGAAGGGGGAGAGTGAGTTGGAACGTTTGTGTGTGTGGGGTGTGTGCAGGGAAATGGGGATGGGCAGAGAGGGAGGGGGGGGCTGTGATCTCGGTGGATGGGCGAAAGCCATAGTCCCAGAGAGCGTTTGAAGAAAATGAGGGAATTTAAGAAGAGGCATGGGAGAAAACGGATGAGAGGGGGAAGAGGGAGGATTTGTCGTGATAGGGTGTGAAATATTTGAGATATTTGGAAAATGATAGCAATGAGTGAGGGATTGGAGTGGGTGGGGGGGGGTGATTGAAAGGGTGGGTGAGGAATATATTTGAAATATTTGGAACATGAGAAAGTTTATTTGGACAGTAGTATTAAAAATGTGAGGGAAAAAAAAATGAGGAAAAAATAAGAGAAGATACAGGGAGAAAAGGGAAGGGGGTTGGTGAATGGAAGAGTGTCATAAGGTTAGAGATGAAAATAAAAGTTAGCCATGATCAGGCAAAAGACTTTGTTCAGTGAGGATGATCTTGCTTATTAAGGGTGATAGGTTAAAGAAACCATTTCGCTGCTTGATAGTAGTGGAGGATGTGATGAGTGCAGTTTCCTCCCCACAGACACACAAATCATTCATGTTAAGGATAAACTCAACACAGTAGAACCCTCCATAAAATTCACCCATGAGACTGAAATAAACGGCTCTATTCCCTTCCTTGATACTCTTATAATTAAGTCCAACAATAAACTAGAATTTAAGGTACACCGCAAAAACACTCACAAAAATGACTACATACATTTCTACTCCCACCATCATAGCAAGATCAAAACAGGTATAATTATAGGCTTCTTCCTACGCGCCCTTAGAATATGTAGCCCCCCACACATAGATGAAGAAATAAAATACATTTTTAATTCCCTAAAAACATTGCAATACCCCACACATTTCATATTAAATGCCAAGAAAAAAGCCTTCCAAATATTCTCCAGAAACACCACACAAAAAAATCAAACCCCTAACACCTCTCTCATAGACAGACCCCTTCTCCTACCCACGCATTCCAATAACACATCCATATGCAACACGCTCAACAAATTAGGCATTCCAATAGTACAAACCACTTCTCAATCCATAAAACAAACTTTAAACACATCCAGACATTTCCAAAAAACACCCACATCCCATGCCGGCTTATACACTGTCCCTTGCAATGATTGCCATCAATTCTACGTGGGAGAAACACAACGTGAATTAAAGAAACGATTAAATGAACATAAAAGGGATATAAAAAACAACAACCCTCTTAGTGCACTTTTCTCCCATGCTCTAGAATATGGTCATGCATTCAAATTTGAACAAGCCAAAATCACTAAACACATCCACAACAAATCTCGGCGAAGATTATTGGAAACTGCACTCATCACATCCTCCACTACTATCAAGCAGCGAAATGGTTTCTTTAACCTATCACCCTTAATAAGCAAGATCATCCTCACTGAACAAAGTCTTTTGCCTGATCATGGCTAACTTTTATTTTCATCTCTAACCTTATGACACTCTTCCATTCACCAACCCCCTTCCCTTTTCTCCCTGTATCTTCTCTTATTTTTTCCTCATTTTTTTTCCCTCACATTTTTAATACTACTGTCCAAATAAACTTTCTCATGTTCCAAATATTTCAAATATATTCCTCACCCACCCTTTCAATCACCCCCCCCCACCCACTCCAATCCCTCACTCATTGCTATCATTTTCCAAATATTTCAAATATTTCACACCCTATCACGACAAATCCTCCCTCTTCCCCCTCTCATCCGTTTTCTCCCATGCCTCTTCTTAAATTCCCTCATTTTCTTCAAACGCTCTCTGGGACTATGGCTTTCGCCCATCCACCGAGATCACAGCCCCCCCCTCCCTCTCTGCCCATCCCCATTTCCCTGCACACACCCCACACACACAAACGTTCCAACTCACTCTCCCCCTTCGGTCTCGACCGCAGCCATCTGGTCAGACACCCCCTCCCCCTTTTCCTCCAATCTCTCTCTGCCATCCATTTTACCCCTGCTCATCCCCCACCTCTTTCTCTCATCGCCAGCCACAGTAGTCCTTGCTCCCTCCACCCTTCCCCTTTTTTCTCCCACTCATTTTTCATTCTCTAACAAGTACGGACGTCCAGCCAGACGCTGCTAGTATTTTTCATTTTATTTTATTTTTCTTCCCAACATGTCTACCCTACATGTATCCGTGCTTGCATGATATCTTTTCCCTATATCATCATCCTGATGAAGTCTTATAAATAAAGACGAAACGTTGATGTACACATAAAAAAACATCCAGTTTTTTGGTTTTCCTTTTTCATTTTACCATATATATATATATATATATATAAATATTGACATAGATGATTCATGCTAACGCAATCTTCAGTCTAGGAACTAATTCTCAACGGTCGGTAGGCGCGAATCCCGATCACAAATCGCCACTGATTCGTAGTCGGGGATTTATCCATCGGCCATAGCCAATTAGTTAGTAAATATAGAGGAACTTAAACTGTAAATAGCGAAATCGGTAGCTATATATATATATATATATATATATATATATATAACGTAAAATATAATAACACGAAATTACATGATTGTCGATGCAATAATTTATTTCAACCTTGCGGTTTTATTCAAGCATCCAACTTAACAATTACATTTTTGATACTGATAGAAAATTGAATTTATCCTCGGCACTTCAAACACAATCAGAGGGAGTGGTGGTAGCAGCCGGTTTGAACACCCAACATAGAGCGAGTAGGAATTAACATCTTATATTTAACTAAATTAATCTAAGGGGATCTTATGTTTTTTTTTGTTTATTTTTATTAAATAATAACGTCTGAGTTAAGCGCACATATTCTTTCTATATATCCGACCTGGTGACATACGCCTTTTTATATATATATATATATATATATATATATATATATATATATATATATATATATATATATATATATATAGGAAATGAAAAAGGAAAACAACCAAGAGATATTTTTTCATATATTCATCAACGTTTCGTCTTTATTGTAAGACATCCTCAAGTTGATAATTTGAAGACAAATGTCATTCAAGTACATCGAAATTGTGGTTTGACATGATGGAGTGATAATGGAAAAGAAGTGGCCGTTGCTACTGTGAGCGCTGGAGGAGAGTGCAGGCCGCGATAAGGCAGTGGTGATTTATAGCCGAATATCACGCCACAACTGATTTTTTACATCCTGGATTCTCTTTATTTTGTAAATAAAAATAAAAACGCCCCACCATTTGGCTGTAATTGTAGATGCGTAAGCAAAGTTTTGCCTATTTGCAAAAATATGTATGCAAAAATGTGGATCCTCACTAGCTCTATTTTCGTAAAAAAGGCCGACTAACTACGATGAATAGTTTAATAGTATGTGAGACTAAATCAAATTAGTATTACGTATTAAATACAAATAAGAACAGTTTTGAAATGAGTAAATAGTTCCTAACTGACGACACGTTTCACTGAATGTAAAGTAAATTAAAATAAGGTATGTTACAATATTAATGACATAATCCAAAACTGATTCTTGTAGGAAAAAAAGTTATTCACATGTACTTTCCGATATAACAACACAAAGTTTCATATCATTCTTAAGGTATCAAAAAAATTCAGTTAGTAACATACACATACATTATCAGTGTGTGCAGAATAATTTCCGCTGTTGCAATGATTTTATATAGTGCAAATGTGGCACGAAACCCCTCTGTTAAATGTCACAGGATAATTTTCAGCATTGTAGCGCTTACAGGATTGAAAGAATACTTGAGCTGATAGAACCGCCTCCACTCTACACGTATGTTTAATCCAAAAAATGAAGAATTTTACCCTAGAATATGTAAGGTCTATATTAATCACATATGGTTTCGTACTAAATTAAAAAATACTAACACACATGAAGTAAGCATAAAAGAGAAAATCTGTATTGCGGGAGCAGTTACTCGTCTGTAGCCGGAGAAAAAGGAAAGAATGAGTGAAGCTTAAAGAAATATATATTAATTTTGTAATAAACACATGTGAGCAATTTACTTTAAGGAATACATATGTAATGTCTGACAGTGATCTGCTAATATACACATAAGTGCTGTTTTGAGGACGTGATGGAGAATTGCTGTAAACGAATCCTAAAGGAAAGATAATGATGCACAGACAATGGTAACTTTATATAAATAGAAACGTGCGAAGTTCATGTGTATACCTATACGTTTGATGTGGAAGTATCGTGCGAATCTATCATCAAATGAGCTGTTTTTACCGATTTTATTTTTACACAAAACATCCTAATTAGCTACATAACAATTCAGATGATTTTCCACACAAATAAAGATGTTTCAATTATACATGCGATACAATTTACCTTTCAGTGAGTGTTTTGGAATATACAGCCTGAGGATTGCCTCTTTAAACTAGATATAAAACATGATCATTTTAATATGGCCATCGGTGAAGTTATCATAAATATATAAATTAAGAAACTCCAATTTAACGTCATACATACATTCTTCTGGATATATTCTTTCATTGGTCTTTGGATTTCTCCTGGAAATATTTCAAATAAACACATATCTGCAACACAGATACGTCTCGAATAGAAATAATATAATAACCGGACGCTTTGTTTAGCCAATCTATAATATACATAATAGCCAACCTATATTGATTTTCATTTATATTTTGCCTCGGGTATATTCTTTTATTCATCTAAAAATTGGCAGGATAACCAACGCATATATGACCTCAAGCAACGTTTTTTCGTCATTTAGTAAGATTGAATGCTTTTACGTATTCGTATCATTTTCAAGACGCTACAGGGCTCGGATCTTGCAGGAAAGCCGGAAGCGTTTAATAATTCTACTCGAGCAGAAATCATACAATGTTCTTCTTATTTTCAGGATAAAAATGAACACAGTATATCATTGATTTACTAGTCGCACCTATCAGACGTTGCCCGGGAGTAATTTTCCTTACAGTTTTCTTTCGCTTTTTATGAATATGTATTTTTTTAATAAAATTATGATTGTTTATTTATTAATTATAATGTTTACAAAATTAGTATCATCTGACTTGTTATTCACATAACGCATCGGTTGATATAACCTCGGAATTTTTCAGATGCATCTTGTAGACGTCACGAATCTTTCTAACAAATACTTGGATCCCATACACTGATCTTCGACCTTCTATTAAGAAGATAACCAGAAAAAAATGACAAGAATATTGGGATGAGTGGCCAAATAATACGTTATATAATATTTGACCAACTATAGATGAGTGGCCCCTGGACTATAGAAAAGTAAGAAAAGAAGAGGTTATAATAACCAGACTTCGTATAGGGCGTACGCATATCACTCTTAAGCACTTATTGGAAGAAGAGGAGTCTCCAATGTGCATAGCATGTCAGCAATCTTACACAGCCAAACATATATTAATAGACTATCAAGATCTGCAGCAAACCCGAAACAAATATTACGACTACGAAAGTGTAAAATACTTATTTAAAAACATAAATGTGACAAACATCTTAGACTTCATCAAGGAAGTTGGACTGTTCCAAAAAATCTAACCACAAATTCTTGATTTCACTTTTCATTGTCTCTCAAGACAATGTGAAATAATATAAATTGCATTTGAGAAATTTATTCGGCATTACATAACCCATAGTTGGTTGCTATGCCGTAAAACAAACCAAACCAAACCTGTCAAACGCGGGATTCTATGAAGAATTTCGAACTAACCTCTCTCTTTAATACACGAAGTAAGTGTTTCCCCTCCCGCCAGCTATGATTGAGTATAAATATTCAGTAAGTAATTCCTACTTTCTTCTAAAATGATCATCTAAACATCATATTTATATATTTTATTTTTAAAATAATTCTTATAATTTACTTTTAGGTTAATATTGGTTTAATATCTATTTATCAAAATATTGATGCAAATACGGTCTATAACTTTAAATATTTGCATACATGATAATATACTAAACATATCAAACCAGTATTTACTTTCTATTTCCTGATTAAATGCTAGAGAATTCTATTCAAATTCCGAATTTCACTTCATTTAATAAAACAATAACCCTATATTAAGTTTACTTAAGTATTGTTGAACTTAAAAATGCTATACAGGGTGATTCATAAGTATTAGCTATTTAAAATGAAGCACAAACACACTATGAACTTTTGATAATTGTTTTCTTACTCTCTAATTACTGCTATTTGTTATTTTACATTTGTTCGTTCATATATTTGTTTTTATATATTTATTTTTATTTATTTAAATTTGTGTAAATAATAATATGTGCTTTTTTTCAGGCAGTATGTCATTTACAATTGAAGAGCGAAGTTTAATTGTTATTCATATGGCCAAATTTGATGAATCTCCTACACTTGTTGAAAGGCAATGGACACGTGATGTGAACAGAAAACCTCCTTCCCACAACACTCAATCAATCAAATATGCTACAAAGAGTCGTAAATTCCTTGCAAAAAAAATAGAGCTATGCATGCAGAACGAAGGTGGAAATTTTGAAAATTAGCTGTAATTTTTAACTCGCATAAATGAATTTGTTTAATAAACTTTCTGTTTGTATTACCTTACTTCTCAACTTTAGAATTTCAAAAATAAAATGCTAAGTGACTTATGAATCACCCTGTAGAACATTCGAAACTCACAGGAAGAGAAACATTTTTGGTTTGAATTTAAATCTAAAGAATTTCTAAGGCTTCAATTTCGAAGAATCCATCCAAGAATTTACAAGGTATTAAAGATTAAAGTATTTACAGGTATTTTCAGAAATGTTTCAAAATTAATATTCGAAATAATAATTTAACGAAGTAATATATGTATTTAGAAATTGGCTTTTTAATTAAATTCAAATTTTACTTTACGTTGAAATTTAAATCACATGGGCCTTTCTACTTTGTTTTAACCTAAAAATTAGAAGTTTCATTATAAATATAAATGAGAAGTTAACAGTTTCATGATTATGTCCGTTGCATTTTAAAAAAATTATTATTATTATAAAAAAAGATTTTGCAAGTTTTACTTTTTCATTTAATTTTTTTCTTTATTAACTATTTGAGATAAGTCGATAATTCATTACCAATTTTCATTTTATCAACCCTCGCTTATTCAATGATTACATATATAGCGATTATAAAAATTATACGTATTTTAATCAAATCTTCTAACGCACATTTAGATACATTGTTTCAATAATAACTATACTATATTTGTATTATGAGCGACCCAGTATTGCCTTGTTATCTCATATATATATATATAATACTATTGATGAGTAAACAATTATGTTTATATTTGACACCTCAGCCGTATAAAAGAAACACTTCTCATCACTTCGCTAATTTATAAATTCAACTAATTTGCAATAATCTGCTTATTAAGTTTTTTATTAAGTTCAACAAATATGGTTTACATATATTATCGTAGTAATCTAAACTTCAATAAATAACTTTATAATTGAAACCTGTTTGTAAACTGTAACATTCGGCATTTTGACATTGTTTTTATCATTAGAAATGTAATTATTTCATGTTATCTGCAAACACTTTCGCTCATATAAAGTATATATATACATATATATATATATATATATATATATATATATATATATATATCACGCTCTGAATTTTTAAATTTTAACTTTAATTCTTAATTAATCGACCACTCTACTGGGATTTTTACTGCTATATTACATAGAAGCTACACAGCCCCTACCGGGAATTACAGTTAAACCCTGTTAGCCTTGTAGTCGGGCACTCCCGGGAAAGATACCAACACCACAGAAAGAAACAATTAAACAGGGGTTTACCACCAAAACCTGGGGAATGGAAATGTACCTTCTCGGATACTCAACCAAAAATATCCCTACCCCCAACAACCAAACACACACCATGTGCTATTCACTAAAATGGTGGACGTCATAGGAAGAATGAGGTGAAAAGCTTTGAATACAGAACAGAGGTCAACAGAAAAAAAAACCTACTACGGTCTAAAATCTAGTAAATATCCGCCGAAAGTAGATGCCTTAGACAACTTTGAAAAATATATACTTAGCATGACCAACATCCATAAGACACAAGCCGCCGACGTAAAAAACTTAAAAGAGAAAAGTGTGCACTAATATTCTCCGACAAAAGCAAAAACATTTATAAATAACAAAAAAGGAAAAACAGACCTAACCATTAGCTCCATCACCGATAAATCCTAGTTAGCCAAGACCATTAAAAATGAAACAACTGAGATAGCTACTAGACTAGGTGTTGAATACAGAACTTACTACTTAGAAAAGATGTAAGGATTTGTTACTTTAATAGACCACGAAGATAACTTCAGAAATACGCCTTCCTGCAGACTAACAAGTAAATCAATTGTTAAAAATATAGTTAATACAATCAAGGAAAAACAAACATAAGTGCGTGGGGCAATACAAATTCAGTCCTAAATTGGTTCCATAACATACAGGAAACACGCAGATGCAAATTCACACAATTAGACATAGTAGACTTCTACCCATCGATGACAAAATACACCCTAGACCAGGCATAAACCTTTGCCTTTTCACACACACACATCAGTCAACTAGAAAGGGGCACAATACTAAAAGCACGACACACCCTACTTTTCTTCGGAGGAAGAACCTAGGTGTAAACATCAAACACAGAGGACCCATTTGATATTGCAATGGGTCCTATGACAGTGCAGACATCCGCGACTTAGTCAGCTTGCTCATATTGGATACGCTCTAAAATTAATTCACAGACCATTTATTTGGTATTTACATAGATGACGGAGTCTGCTTGTCACGCAACCACAATGGGAACACACTAGATAGATCTATTAAAGGTTTAACAAACACTTTCCAAAAACTCGGTTTCAAAATCACCATTAAAACAAATTTAGACCAAATAGATTTCCTAGATACCACACTGAACCTTACAAACCACACACCCAAACCTTTTCACAAACTCAATGAAACACTTGTGTATGTATTAGAACATAGACAAGGGGTCCTATCATCCCCCACTGTTTTAAAAATTTAGTCAATAATATAAGCTAAAGAATTTCAACCCTCTCATCCTGTCCCGAAATGTTCAACCAGGCAGCACCCTATTACAACAAATCTCTCCGCGAAAAGTGATCTGGTACACCCCCAACTGAGACCAGCCACGGGGGAGCCGCAATAGAAGGAGGTCGGTAACCTCGTGTTCCCCATCTTATTCCACCAATACCAAGACAAAGGTAGGCTACCTCTTCCTCAAATTACTCGACAAACATTTCCCCTCCACACACAACC
>OY744555.1:38793210-38848210 GCA_963556195.1 Sepiola atlantica
CAGTTGCAAGCAGGATGCTACAGGGGATATACGTGCGAAATTGTATATATAAATAAAAAAACGCAAGTAAAATAGAACAATTTTAAATCAACTTGCGGACGACCACGAATCGCCAAATATCTGTAGAGAATGCGTTAATTGTCTTTGTCTACAGAGAGAAGGACGTCGTGAATTTATGATGATGGCTTCCAATATGTCCAGATGGAAGGTGTGTCGTGTTTTGTGCACAATGGAGAATGTATTATCAGAATAATGATCACGACAGCTTCATTTGTCCAGAAGGTGGTCGCCTATGGCAGACTCTTTAGCTTGTGAACACCCGGATAACGTTACCGGTTCATGTCGGCGAACACATCCGGGCACATGTTGAGCAACTCTAACCGACAATCGCTGAATGGTCTAGCTTACATAGTCAGCGTCACACTGACCTTAAAAATGATAAATAACGCAACTTTGCTCATTGGTAGGCAAGACGTCCTTGCGAAAGTAGGGGAAAGCGGATCAAGTGGAAAACATAATGCGCATATTGGCAGCATTAAAGCAATATGTAACCGAGGAAGATATCTTATCTACCAAAGGTTGGATGCAAAAGTCCGACCACGGAAGTTTAAGATAAATAAAGCATCGAGTAGGACCAAATACCTTAGTTCCACTAAAGTTATCAACCTTGCTTCGGATGACATGCGAGACGACGTGCTCGGGGTATCCATTAGAGAGAAAAATGTCCTTGATTCTATCAAGTTCAGACGTCAATTTAGTACTAGAACAGATAATCAAAGATCGGTGGGTAAGAGTTCTAATAAGCTCCTTCTTTCAACGTTTAGGTGCAAAAGAATCCCAACTAAGGTAAAGTCCAGTAAAAGTGGGCTTCCTATAAACGCTCGTAAGAAAAGAAGAAAGAGTGCGCTCCACGAGTACATCGAGGAATGGCAACATATTGTCCCTTTCTTCCTCCATTTTAAGTTGTAACGATGGGTAGAGCAAATTTAAATGTTGAAAAAAAGAACAAGCTGCATCACGAGATCGAAAGGAAGAAAAAGTGTCGTCCACATACCGTACATAACAGCACGGCTTAGCCACATTCTCAAACAGTAGACGTTCATAGAAACCAACGAAAATGTTTGCTATGCTAGAACCAAGAGGACTGCACATGGAG
Source organism: Sepiola atlantica (assembly GCA_963556195.1). Classification (NCBI taxonomy): domain Eukaryota; kingdom Metazoa; phylum Mollusca; class Cephalopoda; order Sepiida; family Sepiolidae; genus Sepiola; species Sepiola atlantica. Next base: position 38,794,367 of record OY744555.1, read on the forward strand.
ACACTGTCAATCTGTCTATACATCAAATCATCAAATCTAAAGGCGACATATTTAGTGGCCAACTCCATCAGTTCGACGAAAACATTCTCGGGAAATGTAGGGGTCTCTGTAGGACCTCGATACAAAAAGTCGGCACAAATGCCTATCGTTTCGTCCAGAGGGACATTTGTGTATAAACTAGATACATCAAAAGAAACGAGAAATTCAGTATCAATGGACGCGCATAGATTGCTCATGAAAGAAGCAAAATGGAAAGAATCATGAATACAATGAATTGAATACAATTTTAAAACAGGATCTAAGATTTCAACTAGCCATTTAGTTAATCCATGTTGGACAGAACCGACCATGGGCAAGATTGGTCTGAGGGGCGAATTTGGTTCGTGGATCTTAGGCAATCCATGCATCCTGGGCCGCTGGGAGCCGACAGGACGAATCAAAGAATATACTTCTTTAGAGAAAAAATATTTTCATGAAATTGTAGAAACTTTTCCTGGAATTTAATTTCAGTCCTTAAAGTATGATCCGCCGTCAAGTCACCCAATAATTGAAATTTACTTGTGTCCTCTAAAATGGTAGCCATTTTGGAAATATAATCGGCTCGATTGAGAATGACGACACCTGAACCTTTATCAGGTTTGATAGTATAAATGTCGGTCCTCGCCTTGAGCAATTTGGCAGCTTTAAAATGGTTATTTTGCCAAAACGATTCGTCAGAGCGCACCGTAGAATTCAAAAAAGAATGAGCATATTCGTTAAGACGGGCTTTAAGCTGCCCTATAGACTCATTAGAAGAAGGGCAACGGATTCTCAACTGGGAGAACATCAATTCAAACTCGGCAAAAATTCCGGTCCTGTCAATGTCTTATGGAGCAATGCAAAAATCAAGAGCTCTAGACAACACGACTTTATCTATATCAGACAAAATATAATCAGAAAGATTAAAAATATGTTGATCTGAATTTGTACGAATGCCAAACTTTCTTTTAATCAACATACTTAAATAGTTATCGTTCTTAGACTTGGCGTTAGTATGAAAAGTGCGATCCTGCTTAGACAGTAGTTTAGAAAAATAGAATTTGTCAAAGAAAGGCAAGGTATTCCAGAAAAAAACCCACAGAGAATGATACTGCGTCTTTGTAGAAGACAACGTCTCAGAATAGCGTCGAATTTTATCTAATAGGAAAGCCCTCTCGATGCCAAATGGATTGCAACATTTGATCTTCGAGATACAAGAGGAGATGTACTTGGGGGACAACAAAATTCTTCAAACATATTCGAAGAAAGGCGATTTTGCATTTAAGAAGCGTAGTTAGCCTCTTAAACGAACCGTGTTATTCAGGGCGATTATGTAATCGTGGCTATATCTCTCTCTTAATAATTTGAAAAGGGATTTCGTGCACCACCAAGACAACACAACTGTAAATAGAGGGAGCATGGTTTTAATGTAAACAATAAAAAAATTGTAAAGATGAATAAACTCAGTTAAGAGATCAACGTGGGGTTACACCAAACCAAAAACATATGACGAGACAAAATGGGGCAACACCACAAAATAAATAATGAATTGTATACCATATAAAATGAAATAGAAAAGAAAAAAAGTATTAAAAACCGTTATGCATGATATCGGAATTAACGAATAAAAACATTCACGAATAAAAACAAAAGTTCACACATTCGCAATTTAAAAAAAACATTTTATTTCTTTTCTATTTCATTTAATATAGTATGTTCCCCATACAACTCTTTATTTATTTTGTGGGGTGGCACCATTTTGTCTAATTATATATATATATATATATATATATATATATATATATATATATATATATATACATATATATATATATAAAAACAGAGAGAGAGAGAGAAAGAGAGAGGTAGACAGAGAAGCTGTCCCAAACGTCACTGACATTGAAAGAAAATTAATAACTTCTTTTTTTTTAAATATCTTTCTTTTCTGTGTTCAGTGTAGTTGAAGCTATACTTCTTACGGTTTCAGGAGCAAGTACATCATTGAAGAACGAACCCAAATAATACAATGGTACTTCTAGTATCATGGGTCAGCTTCAGAAACCTAGCGGTGTTAACGACGACATTTTTACACTAAATATGCGCCAAGTTTGAATGTCATTTAAACCATAATAAGCCTTTTTCAAAAAAACATGTGCAGTCTGTGACCTTACAAGGTCTGTAAGGTCTCGTTAAGTAAGAACTTAAGACAATCGGGAAGAATGATATCGAAGTCTGGAAGAAGATCCAACAGTTTCAATCAGAAGAAGATCTCGGCAGTTGGGAGTTTCACGATCCTCCTTACATAAGATGTACTGTGTCATGGACATGCTTCCATACATAATTCAGCTTGTCCAGAAGCTTCAGTTTCAGGATTATGAGAAAATACTGGAATTTGCTATGAGAATTCAGGATTTGGAAGTGAGCGTTTATAAATTTGGGGACACGCGGTATATACGTTCATGTGTAGCTTGCTAGTCATAAATATATGTTTTTATACTGTTACTAAGCTCAACTGTATATTGAGTACTCTTGTAGTAAATAATGAAACATATATTTATATACCAAGATCATAGGTAGGAGAAAAACGTGGCTAACCAGAAACCAATTTTTTTTATTGTGACACCATCACGCTCAAACAAAGGCAAAAGATGGCGTTCTTCCTAAGATGTAGGACACCATCCTGTTATTTTAAAAGTGTTGGCATCAAAAGTGACCAGGACTATTTAAGACAAGAGAGTGGGTCAGCTCATGAAGTATTTACATACCCGCATATATGTAAAACTAGAGTGACTCTTTTTTATTATTACTTTTTTTTTAGTGTACCTTTTTGTATACTTGCATATATTAAACAGTAATAAATACTTAAAAGGGACTCATCAAAGCACATTACTGCAGATCCACCTTAATATTTTTTGTATTTGATTTTGATTTCACCAATATTATTTAAAAAAAACTTCTTTGGTATTTTGGTTTCCCTATAATAAGCAGTCCAGTGAGAACAGGCAAGAAAAATAAATGTGATTTTTCCCATTTTTGTTGTTTAAAAACGACGACTTATTTCCAAACAAACTTGCTGTTGAAACAATTTCTCTGTAATTAGCGATCACGTGAAAACCAGCAAGTAAAAAATAGATGAGTTTTTCCTCTTTTTTGTTTTTGTTTAAAACCGACGACCTTTTAAAAACAAACTTGCCGTTGAAACAATTTCTCTGTAATTAGCGATCACGTGATAACCAACAAGAAAAAATTATTAACACAATATAAAAGTTAAAACTAAAAACATTCATACGGGGTTCACATTCACAGAGCCTGAACGTTTGTGTGTTTCTCATTGTTGATTTTTTTATATTTAAATTGCGAGATCTGTCTTCGCAACGGACAATGATAAGCAGAAAATAAATCAATAGTTCGAACATGGCCATGGCGTTTTTGAATTAATCTACTTTCGCGGGAAACGCCGGGACACGAGTAAGCTAGTTTGAAAACATACATTAAGCTTATATATTCTAATAATATTATTAGAATATATAAGCTTAATGTATGTGTTGTATAAATATATTTCGGATGAGTAAATCCAAACTTTCATTGGTTCATTTAGATAAATACTGAACATTGTATTATTATTTTATTTTTTGTGATTTTTTTTTAAAAGATAGTTACGGTAGAGACACACACTTATATACTGTCTGCGGCTGCACTTTCTCCCTTATGTAACAGATAGATACGAAAGGCAAAAAGAAAATGTCTAAACCTCGTATTTATTTGCCCATCCTTGATGGGTCTATTCAGAATAGAATGCATCTCCAATAACAAGATGTAATATATTTTGCAGAAATCAGTGAATTATTGATATTCCATTTGGCATTCTTTGGCGGCTGTCAAAATTGGTTTGTGTTTTGGCTCGACAAACTTCCTATTGAAATTGGCGCGCCTCTATTCGTAGACGTCACTTGTATAAAAACTGTTTGCTATGCGAGCGAAATGAAAAACAAATAGAATAAGAATCGTGATATGTGTCTAGAAGAATAACGTCCATACCGTATGTGTATATACTTTCTACCTTTATGTAACAGATGGACAAGAGAGGACATTAGAAAATGCCTGAATCTCTATTATCTTTGACATCCTAAAAATAAAAGAGCCTTTCGGAATAGAACGCATCTTCAATAACAGGATGTCATAGGTTTAAGAGAAATCAGCGAATTATCGATATTCCATTTGACATTCTTTGGCGGATGCCAAAATTGGTTCGGTTTCAGTTCGACAATCTTCCTTTCGAAATTGGCGCGCTTTTATTCGTGAACCACGCTTGTATAAAGTGAATCTTATGCGTACAGAATGTGGAATGACGAACGTGGAATGATAAACAAATAGGAATTGAATAAGAATCGTAGTAATTCGTTATCGGTAGATTATGTTTTCCAGGAATTTTGTTATCAACATATTAATGACTCCTATCTAGCAATCATGGTATTACAACATGACAAGAGTAATAATTGATACGTACCGAATTAGAGGTATACGGCATAAATACTTAGGTAGTGTTCAAATATGAAATAATTCTTCGTTTATTAATACGGTTATACAACCGATTTTCCGCCAACTGACGGTGAAAGCACTCTTTTATTCTGGAGACAATCACTCAGGAAAATTAATAATCAGGATGGAATTGACTATTTTCATGGTGCTAAACAGATATCTTTTATTTTAGTTCACAATCAATTCATTTGTTTACACTGCTCTTGTTGGCGGTAGTTTCCTGTCATTTTCACATATTTTATTTTGCTCAAATGTCGACCGAGTCGAATGACAACGGTAATGTTAGGTGTAAAGACTGGTAAACTCTGGATTATTCAAACTACTGTTCTCATCGTAGCGCAACGGATAAAGTACTAAGTAAAATTCAGTTTTAGGTGCAGTCTTCTGAAGGTTGAAGGTTCAATCCTCAGTGTGGGCGATACTAGGAATTGCGACTTACTAAATGCTTTTGCATGACCATTGCTGACGGAACGAGATCATGCTACACCCGTGGATTAAATAAAGGGGTATGTTCTAAATTCCGTGTAAATTCCCGAGTTCGACAGAAATATTCTCGGCAAAATACAACTTGAGAAGTTCGTAGTTTACATCGACGGAAATGTTGTGAGAATAACACGCATAAGAGCAGTAGTCCGAATAATTCAAATTACATAAAGTATGAATCCTCATTAAAAAATTCAGAAACGTAAATTTTGATATTTCAGTAAATAGTACAGTAGAACTGCTAAAAATATTGACAGTTATGTTTAGGTTTAGAGACATCGAGTTAGGGTTAGACATGGTAGTTATAATTATAAGATTAACGTGTGTTGATGAATTATTTTGAAAGCGAAAATCGGAGTTTTCGTCAAAATTGGCAATCCAACAAATCTCATGATCAAAGGATGCTGAAAAATCGTTAGCAGTGAATTTCGTAAAAAACTCTTGATGTTATAATTGTAAAATTATATCTTATCGTTATATCTAACTCTTAGTAAAGTGATATCTTAACGTTATATCTAACTCTTAGTAAAATGATATCTTAACGTTATATCTAACTCTTAGTAAAATAATATCTTAACGTTATATCTAACTCTAAGTAAAATGATATCTTAACGTAATATCTAACTTTTAGTAAAATGATATCATAACGTTATATCTAACTCTAAGTAAAATAATATCTTAACGTTATATCTAACTCTAAGTAAAATGATATCTTAACGTTATATCTAACTCTTAGTAAAGTGATATCTTTACGTTATATCTAACTCGTAGTAAAATGATATCTTCACGTTATATCTAACTCTTAGTAAAGTGATATCTTTACGTTATATCTAACTCTTAGTAAAGTGATACCTTTACGTTATATCTAACTCTTAGTAAAATGATATCTTAACGTTATATCTAACTCTTAGTAAAATGATATCTTAACGTTATATCTAACTCTTAGTAAAGTAATAGCTTAACGTTATATCTAACTCTTAGTAAAATGATATCTTAACGTTATATCTAACTCTTAGTAAAATGATATCTTAACGTTATATCTAACTCTTAGTAAAATGATATCTTAACGTTATATCTAACTCTTAGTAAAGTAATAGCTTAACGTTATATCTAACTCTTAGTAAAATAATATCTTAACGTTATATCTAACTCTTAGTAAAGTAATAGCTTAACGTTATATCTAACTCTTAGTAAAATTATATCTTAACGTTATATCTAACTCTTAGTAAAATGATATCTTAACGTTATATCTAACTCTTAGTAAAGTAATAGCTTAACGTTATATCTAACTCTTAGTAAAATAATATCTTCACGTTATATCTAACTCTTAGTAAAATGATATCTTAACTTTATATCTAACTCTTAGTAAAGTTATATCTTTACGTAATATCTAACTCTTAGTAAAATGATATCTTAACTTTATATTTAACTCTTAGTAAAATGATATCTTAACGTTATATCTAACTCTTAGTAAAATGATATCTTAACCTTATATCTAACTCGTAGTAAAATGATATCTTAACGTTATATTTAACTCTTAGTAAAATGATATCTTAACGTTATATCTAACTCTTAGTAAAGTTATATCTTTACGTTATATCTAACTTATAGTAAAATGATAGCTTAACGTTATATCTGACTCTTAGTAAAATGATATCTTAACGTTATATCTAACTCTTAGTAAAGTGATATCTTAACGTTATATCTAACTCTTAGTAAAATTATATCTTAACATTATATCTAACTCTTAGTAAAGTGATATCTTAACGTTATATCTAACTCTTAGTAAAATGATATCTTAACGTTATATCTAACTCTTTGTAATTTGATATCTTAACGTTATATCTAACTCTTAGTAAAATGATATCTTAACGTTTTATCTAACTCGTAGTAAAATGATATCTTAACGTTATATCTAACTCTTAGTAAAATGATATCTTAACGTTATATCTAACTTATAGTAAAATGATATCTTAACGTTATATCTAACTCGTAGTAAAATGATATCTTCACGTTATATCTAACTCTAAGTAAAATGATATCTTAACGTAATATCTAACTTTTAGTAAAATGATATCATAACGTTATATCTCACTCTAAGTAAAATAATATCTTAACGTTATATCTAACTCTAAGTAAAATGATATCTTAACGTTATATCTAACTCTTAGTAAAGTGATATCTTTACGTTATATCTAACTCTTAGTAAAATGATATCTTAACGTTATATCTAACTCTTAGTAAAGTGATACCTTTACGTTATATCTAACTCTTAGTAAAATGATATCTTAACGTTATATCTAACTCTTAGTAAAATGATATCTTAACGTTATATCTAACTCTTTGTAATTTGATATCTTAACGTTATATCTAACTCTTAGTAAAATGATATCTTAACGTTATATCTAACTCTTAGTAAAGTAATAGCTTAACGTTATATCTAACTCTTAGTAAAATAATATCTTAACGTAATATCTAACTCTTAGTAAAATGATATCTTAACTTTATATCTAACTCTTAGTAAAATGATATCTTAACGTTATATCTAACTTTAAGTAAAGTAATAGCTTAACGTTATATCTAACTCTTAGTAAAATAATATCTTCACGTTATATCTAACTCTTAGTAAAATGATATCTTAACTTTATATCTAACTCTTAGTAAAGTTATATCTTTACGTAATATCTAACTCTTAGTAAAATGATATCTTAACTTTATATTTAACTCTTAGTAAAATGATATCTTAACGTTATATCTAACTCTTAGTAAAATGATATCTTAACCTTATATCTAACTCGTAGTAAAATGATATCTTAACGTTATATTTAACTCTTAGTAAAATGATATCTTAACGTTATATCTAACTCTTAGTAAAGTTATATCTTTACGTTATATCTAACTTATAGTAAAATGATATCTTAACGTTATATCTGACTCTTAGTAAAATGATATCTTAACGTTATATCTAACTCTTAGTAAAGTTATATCTTTACGTTATATCTAACTCTTAGTAAAGTGATATCTTAACGTTATATCTAACTCTTAGTAAAATTATATCTTAACATTATATCTAACTCTTAGTAAAGTGATATCTTAACGTTATATCTAACTCTTAGTAAAATGATATCTTAACGTTATATCTAACTCTTTGTAATTTGATATCTTCACGTTATATCTAACTCTTAGTAAAATGATATCTTAACGTTTTATCTAACTCGTAGTAAAATGATATCTTAACGTTATATCTAACTCTTAGTAAAATGATATCTTAACGTTATATCTAACTTATAGTAAAATGATATCTTAACGTTATATCTAACTCGTAGTAAAATGATATCTTAACGTTATATCTAACTCTTAGTAAAATGATATCTTAACGTTATATCTAACTCTTAGTAAAATTATATATTAACGTTATAACTAACTCGTAGTAAAATGATATCTTAACGTTATATCTAACTCTTAGTAAAGTGATATCTTAACGTTATATCTAACTCTTAGTAAAATGATATCTTAACGTTATATCTAACTCTTAGTAAAGTGATATCTTAACGTTATATCTAACTCTTAGTAAAGTGATATCTTAACGTTATATCTAACTCTTAGTAAAGTGATATCTTAACGTTATATCTAACTTTTAGTAAAGGGATATCTTGACGTTATATCTAACTCTTAGTAAAGGGATATCTTAACGTTATATCTAACTCTTAGTAAAGTGATATCTTAACGTTATATCTAACTCTTAGTAAAATGATATCTTAACGTTATATCTAACTCTTAGTAAAGTGATATCTTAACGTTATATCTAACTCTTAGTAAAGTGATATATTTACGTTATATCCCACTCTTAGTAATATCTAACTGTCACATCTTAGTTTTTCATTATTTCTTTTTCATTTTGTGTTTCTTACGTGTTTCTGTCGTAACTCCAAATCCATCTAAAGTAGTCACAGAATCGTGTCTCCGTGCACTTATTAAATGTGTTATACATGTTGTACTTACCCTGCATTGCAAAAAAGTCGTTACTATTGATTTTTTTCGATTTTCTTCCCACAAATTTAATTGGCTCATAATTCCATTAACCACTATGTGTTTATCTCCATCAATGACATCATACATTTTAAGTTTTGTTTTCATTGCATGTTGGATTAATTTTGCTTTTTTTCGATGTTTGATAAATTTGTATATCCAAGCAAAATTTTATAAATAAGGTTATGTAATTTATATGAATTATTATATAATTTACACATCGCTTCTTCTCTCTCTCCTTCTCTTTCTCTGTATATATAAGAAAAATGTATCTAACATACAATGAAAAACAAAACTTTAAATAGCTGATGTCATAAGATGGAGGTTACCACATGACGGTTAATCTATCTGCTCTATCTGGTATATTGAGCTGTATACTTTTCACAATATGTTTTACCTTTCCTGAAAGTTCGCTTTTAGTTCTCTTCTTTATATATATATATATATATATATATATATATATATATATATATATATATATATATATATATACACACTGATACCAGCGATAATATATTTTTATGAAAATTAAATTAATTATTCATTGTGTTAACCGATTTTAGCAATTGTTTTACATGTAAAATCTCAACACAAAGTCTAATTACACCTCATCAATCATAAAACGTATTCCGAATTCTATCGAACGTAGGCTTATCAATAATTCTAGTGACGAAAATGTTTTTTTAAAAATCAAGCTCTAAAAATAGTGGCTACCATAATAACGAAATAAAATACAGGGGAGAGATGCTGAGAGCATATGTTCAGATAGAATGAGGTAACAGGGTTGAAGGAAGCCCATCTATCACTTGATTGTTAAGTATGTTTTGTATTCAGTCAAATACAGAAAGAGTGGCCCGAGTTGCGCCTTCCGAGATATGGGATCAGTACACCATACTTGAACATGTCTAGATCTGATAGAGATAAAACAAATTGCGTCAAGGATAAAGTACTTTCTAAAGCAATAGAATGAGCATACATCATAATATATTGCTAAAGTCGCACTAAAACAATGCAATATATTACACCACTGCGCCCTGACTAAGTATCTCTCTCTCTCTCTCTCTCTCTCTCTCTCTATATATATATATATATATATATATTGGAAATGTGTGTGTATATGTGTATATGTGTATGTAGATATATATACACATATGTGTATATGTATATATATATACACATGTGCGTGTGTGTGTGTATTTTTTATATATTTTTGTAATAATAGCCAGCTCTCATTGATAATCAAATCATTTTAATACATCTCACTCAAACTTAACCCCTTATTTTTCTATTTTTAAAACCTATTTATATTCTTTGTTTTTTTTCCTTACATTTAACCTGTTTTTCCCGTTTGTTTTCATGTTTCACACACTTTGTCCACCTCGGCGTTTCATTTTTATGAATTGCTCTTTAAAAACCTAGTGTGTGACAAATTAGCAGACCTATCCTTGTTTCTTATTATTAATCTTTGGGTGCTAACTTCCAGTGTATTAATTTCATGCCCACCCCTTTTGTTCACCATAGTTAGGTTCTCTGCCGCCTTTCCCCACTCCCCCACCACCTTCTCCATACTAGCTTATTAGGTGTGATAGTAAAAGAGAGTAATTATGAAAAAAACATAGAAAAATGTGTCACCTACTTATCATATCCCAACACCACTTAATGTCTTCTCATATGATCCAATCAGATAATCCATTCCTTATCTCATGTGTGTGCCTTCAAAATACAATTATTTCCAGATCTTCATATTCTGAAGTCGTTCGCCACGAACGAAACCGGTGAAAAAATCTCTTGTTTTTTTATTTTTCTCCTGCACTTTAACTTGTTTTCCGTTTGCAATTTTTTCACACACACACACACACACACACACACACACACACACACACACACACACATATATATATATATATATATAGATTTAGATTTTTCACTTATAAAATAGATCATTCAGTGAAGACCGGGGTTGTTCCAATAAAAAACAAGCTCGATGATACTCGATTACAGAGTACAGAGCATTTATATGTGATTTTATGAAGGCTTACCAAAGCATTCCTTTCAAGACACCAATGATCACCATTAAAGATATTTTTTCTTACAAATACTATTTATTCAAATTAAATGTTTTTTCCTACACGTGTTTCACTACCAAGCAGTTACTTGCTTGGCAGATCATCAGGGAAAATTAAAATGATTTAGTTCTTTTGTTTTATTGTGGGGGGGGAATTTATTCATCATTGTACCGGCTAACGTGAAAGTGTATTATCGCACATTGTTCCGGTTTTGTGGTTTTATTGAATGTATTTGGGACCGACTACTTGCTTGTTGGCTTGGTGGAAGAAATAATGCACAAGCTACTTTTCTAAGACTTTTCTAGGACTTTCTTTTCTTATCTTTGTTCTTCCTTGCTTTTTAAGTTTGACTTTTATTTTTATTTTTATTTTTTTCCTCTTCTTTTCTTAAGTGACCTCAACTATTACAACGCCACATTGTGTTTTGTCGGCAGTTGAAACCAGTATTCCAGACATTTAATTTTCCCTGATGATCTGCCAAGCAAGTAACTGCTTGGTAGTGAAACACGTGTAGGAAAAAACATTTAATTTGAATAAATAGTATTTGTAAGAAAAAATATCTTTAATGGTGATCATTGGTGTCTTGAAAGGAATGCTTTGGTAAGCCTTCATAAAATCACATATATATATATATATATATATATATATATATATATATATATATATATAAGGATTCAATGAATTAGAACATGACAATTGTTCCAAGAATTAGAACATCAAGTCTAGTATGGCGTACGATCGTTTCCAAAACATTTTGGAAATACTTTATTTTATTTTATAAATTAAAAAACTACTCTAAAACGTACTTTATCAGCGCCTTTAGCACCACGTCTTACTGAAATTCAAAAAAAAAATAACAAGCTAGTCGTAGAGGAACATCTATTGGCAGAAATAGCCACATAGACAAATATAATAAAAAAGTTTCAAATATAAAATGAAAAATAGTAAGATAAAATGATAATGATAATAATAGAACATTATGAAAAATAAAAAATAAAAAATATATTATAAAAACTATTAAAAAAATGAAAAATAAAAAGATAAATCACTAAAATAAAAAGTAAAATATAATATAAAAACTATTAAAAAAATAAAAAATAAACATATAATATAAAAACTATTTAAAAAAATAGAAAAATAAAAAGATAAATCACTAAAATAAAAATAAAAGTATAATATAAAAACTATTAAAAAAATAAAAAATAAACATATAATATAAAAACTATTAAAAAAAATGAAAAATAAAAAGATAAATCACTAAAATAAAAATAAAAATATAATATAAAAACTATTAAAAATGGAAAATAAAAAATAAATCACTAAAATAAAAATAAAAATAAACAATAAAATAGTAAACTAATAAAATACAGAATACAAAAAAAATAAAAATAAGAACATGATGATGAAAATTAAAATAATAAAATAAAAATATAAGATAAATATAAAAATAAATAATTGAAACTAAAATAAAATAAACATAAATAAAAATAAAAGTAGGAATTAAAAACAACAGAAAAAATGAAAAATAAAATAGAAACAAAAATTATAAGTTTAAAAAACAAAGGTTATATATAATCTAGCCTCCTTCTTAAAGGCTTTTTAATGAAAACATCCTGCAGTAGGATGTGCAGGGCAAGAGTGGAGGAGGAAGAGCACAGAGGAAGATATGAGATAATTTTTAGGAGGAGAAAAACACCTTATCAAAAATTGTTATAGGGAAAGTCGTAATAGAGGATGTAATAAAATAAGATTTGATGTGGGAATATAGCAATCCCCCTGCACACATAAGTGCATGAATACATATGAGATATGGGGGTGGCGAAAAGGTTTCTTATTAATTTTACTGGTGCGTAAGGAGAAGAAAACCAGCGTTACAGGAAATAAATATTATCTGCTCCTATACCAATTCCGCATTCAAACCAAAAACTCAAATTTGACTGACATTAGATGTGAGAGGGATGAGTATTTATGGAAATATTGTAAATAGAGTTCGGGCGTTATTAAAGCCCACTTTACTAAGACCCGACACTCTGAGAAGTTGAATAACAAGCAGTACCACTAGCTTTATTGCGAGACCCAACACGGTTTGTTGTTGTTGATCACTATTCACTGCTCGTTGTAAATACCTGGATTTACGAAGTTCAATTCCTCCTAATCAGTGGCGATTTATGATCGGAGTTCGTCGGGTATTAACTCCTTTCATAGAAGAGTGCGTACGCATGAAACATCGATGCATGTAGGTAATCAAAATAATATATATATATATATATATATATATATATATATATATATATATACTATTATTATGATGTTGATTAGACCTCTTCTGGGAAAAGGTCGAGTAACATATAATACAAATATATCAAGAGTCGTACACAGTCCAAACGGTGACTTGGATAACATCTCCTTTCGTCTGGTGTTGAGAGTTGTCTCTCGTTCATGCCCTTGGAGAAACTCATTCTCCAACCTCATGAAAGAGGTACTAGCTTACTCCACATCAAGTATGATACTATATGAATGGCAAAATAAACGGTAACGTTTTTGTTTCATTACTGGAGGAAATCATCAGGCCGATTTCTTTGTCCGACATTAGATATCTACTTCAACTTCTCCATGCATGCAACAGAACACACTGACGTATGCTCTAGACTTGCTACAATCTATAATTAAACGGATTACTCATGTCCACTTCAGTTTGTAACTGTTTTTAAATACAAACGAATAGTCATGTTGCACAATCGTTAGGCTTTTAACTACGAAAAGATTTCAGGTGGAAAGTTATCATTGCTTACGTCCTTACAACCCTATCTCATGTTCTAATTTATTGCACTACTTTTACTTGATAGTAGATTCGTGTATTCTAGTACTAACCTGTCACTATATGTTAGAAAAGAGTTCGAACAGTCGGTTAGCCTTGAATTTTTATTGTTTCTGCAGCTGACCTAACGAACTTAAATTTAAAAATAAACAAACCTGCTCACTCTACTATGCATTTACTAATTAGATAGAATAACATTATTATAGCTCGCCATTATTGGGGGAACATTTAATACACATCCGCATTCGTTTTGAAGGTTTGCAATGTTATTATTTTGGGATAAATCCTGTCGAATGTACTTTTGGTGCCCAACGTCTTGTTTTCATGCGACATGTAATAATCTCGGAATGTATTTCACTCCTTTCTGAAAAAGTCAAAACTCTGATCGATCTACTTACTTCAACTTCACTACTTCAACTGCGACATTTTCTTGGATTATTCAACTATTACAGACGGTTTATTCCATTTGTGATGACATACTCACTTTTCTAACGGATCAATTTAATGAATAAAAAAAAAGAAGGATGAACTCATTTCACTTGATAACTGGCAGCTTAAAGGCTTGCATGAATCGACGGAAAAGCTTGTAGATATATCATTGCTATCACATCCCATACCTGACGCTGCATTTTTCTTTGATCCATACAGTCAGCTGTTAGCGCAGTCGAACAGCTACAACATCAACAACAGTTAAAACTTTGTCATAGTTTCTCTCTTTAAAATGTGCGAAATATAAAAATAATTAAATAATAAACAACATTTATTTTTGTTTTAGAAATGTTGGTGTCTCTACTTTTTAAATATGTACTCTTCTATCGTTGGAACCACGCTATTCTTTTCATATATAACTGCAAAGGGAGTATGATACCTACATGAAACTTCATTTGAATACATACTAAAAATGCAGAAAAACACCCAAGATCGGGGAAAGATTACAAAAACTAAATGATAACAAATGTGGGCACATTAATACATCTTATTTACAACCAACAGGACAAGGAACAAAATTACATTAGAGAAACGATAATGCAAATATGTAATCCCAGCACGAATTCATAGAAAACTTCAGGAAATTGTATATCCAGGATGAATCGTAAAAAAATCAAAAAACTAAATCTCAGAATATAGAATATCCTCCTAAAATAAGGAAAATGGTGTTATCATGCAATCGAGAGCAGTGACACGTATCGAACATTTTTGGAGATTGCGAACCCAATAATTTCGATAAAAAATACACCACAAGACCCAGAAGAAGCACAAAAAGAGAATACACATATATCTTAACGTGTCTAAACTACAAGCTTAACTCTACATACAAGACGACGATAAAATACACTTTACCAAAAAGTACACCGAACTATGCTTCAAGAAAACTAACTTATTTCACTCAAAACTCTAGGACCCCCAATGCAAAACGGAGGAAAAGCAATCCAGGAACATTGAAAAATAACTTGGCTCAAGATCTTACCCGACGAAAAATACATCAACAAACGTCAAACATGGACAAAATAAAAACCAAAAGCGACATCTTACTGCAAACACACATAAACAACATCCATAAACACAGAAGAACCCACACAACAGAGGTAATAATAAAAACACACACCCCATGCAAATACACACAAGAAAAAACTAGAACAAACCATAATGTATCGACATCACATAAACATTCTTTTAACAAAATTCAATCCCCAATAAATGCTCTCTGCAACAACGTTTAGACACATACACACAATAAATACAACTACCACAACCCACAAAATTGCATATCGTACACTCACAAACCATCACTATACAATCCCCCTTTAATGCACGCCGTTACACAAGATACAAATCGATCACCCTAAATTTTCCAATAAACACGAAACAAACCTTTATTATTTTCAGAAACCTCTCCAAGAAAAACAGATTAGATAACACCAAAAATATTCGATTTATCCACGTACTCATTAACAGAGAATGAAACAGAAATACTAAGATTATGCCTCAAATTCTGTTCTACCCCAAAGAACAATATCACAGAACTGAAGAAAGTCTTTAGATACATTTAACGGTAATTCAGACTAATAGAAACATGAAGTAACAACAAACACATAACATATGATTCGTTAGTAAAAATAAATAAACATAATTACACAATACTATGGAATGACTAATCGTCGTCTGTAAAAAGGTAAAACCCAACAAAAACAAACTATAAACAACGTTAACTTAGAGCAAAACTAAGCACTAGAAAACATACGAAATATAGCAATATAATTATGAAAGAATTAGACAAACAAAGTGTGGTAGTTATCACATACACAATTACTATAAAATGCAAATTCTAGAGGAACTAGAAAACAATGACACCTACAGACAAATTAGTAGCAACATAGACAATACTACAATTTGAAAAATCACAGAATTTTGAACAACATACATTAAAATATTCAAAAAGAATAACCTATTATTTCTTAACCAATTTCAACACAAAACAATTCTACGAACTACGCAAATCAAATGAGATAGGAAATGGCATCACCACACAAAAAAAACAGAATATATTAGTGCCCTTGATTTCAGTGACTTCACATTTAGACTCAAAGTAGCAGGACGAGAATTCCCAACAAACAGACTTAGAAACCTTATAGATAGTAGATACATTTGATTTCAGCAACTTATTCAAACACATACCCCATAAATTGGGTAAATAAGCAATATCATCTTTCATTGATAAACACCCTCAAATATGTAATCCAAGATTTACGCAAACAATTCATTATCGACAACTTAGACATACTTTTTAACAACAACTCTTTTAAATTTAACAACGATAACTGAAGTCAAATACTAGGTACATCAATGGGAACAACAATGGCACCAATATGTGCCACCTAAACACTTCCTTACTTAGAGCAAACATATGGACAGGTATGAAAACACTTTCACAAAACTTTGGAAAAGATAGCCAGACGATTGGTGTATCATTTGGGAATTTACATGTGAAAACATGAAAGAGTTACACTATATATTCAAGAACAATTATTATATATATATATATATATATATATATATATATATATATATATATATATATATATACATATATATATATATATATATATATATATATATTCGTCGAACACTCTCCATTAGTCTTCTATCTGTGTCCGCTTATAGGTACATATAGGTCTTAATTCCCCTTAACTACGTGACAGTTTCCGTTGGCCGAGTTGATATGGCGACTGCTTGCAGATACTAGACTGACTCTGTGAGCTGGTTCGTGTCTCCTGACCATTTGAAATTGTTAATTTCCTGCACTGATGAGAGTAATACGCTTGAAACGCTAGCGTCTGTAGGTATTCATAATTTAATTCTTATTTATAAATATTATATATATATAGAGAGAGAGAGAGAGAGAAAGAGAGAGAGAGAGAGAAAGAGAAAGAACCAGCATTAAATTCATTCGTGAAAACAATCACACAGAATTACCCTTTTTAGATATACTAGTGTAAATAAAAACAATCATATCATCATCAATATCTACTACAAAACCACAGATCCCGAAATATGTCCAACATCTATACTCTATTCCCTAACACGCATACTAATAATTGGCAAAACAGTGTTTTATTTGGGAACTACGCAACAACTTAACGTACACGGTTATGAGAAAAGGTACCATCATAAGAACTACGAAACCCTAAAAAATAGAACAAAGAACAGAACTTAGCATACGTCTCGACACACAGCAAAACACACCCATAACTATTTACAGAGATAACAAGACACCTTCATTTACTAAACACAAAATCATAAACTAAGTAAAAAAGAACATACATGATAAAAAGTAATTTTGTTTACAATGGTAAACAAAATTACTAATTCTAACCTTATCCAAACTCAACCGGAACAGAACACAAGAGGTTACAAAAGGGAACAAATTAAGGTGTGAGGTTTGTGAAAGAATAATAATACACATCAAAAACCCAACACTAACATTCAAAATTAAAAAGACACAAACGGCAGATCCAAGATGTGGTCTGTATACGAAAACGCACAATATGCGGTAAATCTTATATAGGCGCCAGCAAAAAGTTCAACAGTAGAGTCGCCCTACATATAAGCAACATAAACTCCCAGAAAGCCGACATACATATGTTTTAGAACATAATTACACACGCAGCAGAAGTAAACAAAAGATCACGACAATTTATGAAACTTAGTATTATTCCTATTTCCTTAAACTTTATAATAAAATTGTCGCCGGCATAGAACACATCAGAGCAAAACACAAACATACATCCATTATACTAAACACATACATACATGCATATGAACATGGGTGTGATTGTGTTTATAAACAAGAACAAATACACATACACGCACTCACATACATATACATATGTGCACCCACATACTTAAACGAGAACAGATACACTAAATTAAACACACCTGCACAAAACACACGCATATACACTTACAAAGATAAATGACAAAGTTCATGGAAAAATTAACAACCTGTTACGTGTGATGTTTACACGTTCTTATCTGTTTAATTACAACACAAACATGAAAGGAAAGACAAAGTAGAACTTTTAACCAATGTATTTATCAAAAACACCAATTAAATGAAATGTAGAAAACCGCTAAATGCGAGATTCTTAGTCTGATCGTGAGAGCCTTCATGTGTACTTTTATACTGTCATGGCAGACGACTTCTTTATTCAAGGGCGATAACTCTTTTTTTTTGATATAAGGGAAATAAGTTTTCTGTTTTTTTATGTTTCCCTAAAAAACGCCCCTACAGAAATATTCACTTAGAAACTATATCAAAGTATTGACATTAACATGTTTCATTAAACTCAAGTAAACAAAGATATACCGATGAAATAAACTGAAATGAAATGAACATCGCGCATTTTTACACACAGACTAAATTTATAATAAAAAAATCAAACACACAGTTTTCGTCCAGAACTACAAGGCTCTAAAACTACAACTTATATTTTCTGAAATATATTTTTTAAATATCTAACGAGAGACAAACATGCCCTAACAATATTACAATTTTAATACGAAACTTTAAAATTGTATGATAGGAAAATAATAAAATAATAAACATTTGTCTTTAATTTATAAATGTTTATGGCTCTTCATCTTTATATATATATATATATATATATATATATATATATATATATATATATATATACATATATGTGTGTGGGGGCGAAGTAGATGGGTGTATATATGTGTTTGAGTGTGTGTACCGTCATTAAGTGGTACTGCTGTTATTTTTGTATTCGATGCTTTTTTGAATGGCTAACCTATTTATCTTCCTCCCACAAGGTAAGATGTGACACAAGGTCGGGAAAGTAGGAAAGAACCAGCGCTCGAGAATGTTAGCACTCTGGTTTATTTTAAATTACCTGGGCAGCCCCGTCGGCATTCCCCGGTAGGGGCGCCCTAGACAGTAAGCAATAAACTTACTCCTCACCAAAGAGTGGAGGCAAAGCCTGGGAGGTGGACCTCCTAGAACTGCACAGGACCAGCAACCCCAAATAGACCGGCGTAAATCCAGACCAAAAGGCCCGGACAATACCGGTCTATTAGGCGGGTTAAATCCCCTGGCTGAGTCTAGCTTCGTATTTATATTTTATTCGCGTATGGAATATATATATATATATATATATATATATATATATATATATATATATATATATATATATATATATATATATATATATATATATATACAGGGTGGGCCAAAATAAGGGTCCTATCTTTAAATTTGAATAACTTGAATTTGAATAATTTCCACAAAATAAAAGTTAAACTCACCAAACTTTATGTGTGTGTAGACTGACCCTTCCGAGATTTTTTGAAATAAACAAAAGAAATTTTAGCCGAAAAACACTTCTAAAAACTTACAAAAACTAAAGTATTGTTTTTTACACTGTTTTGAGTTTTTTAAGCAAAAATAATGTTTTCTAAATGAGGGTACATTCCTTAGGGCTAATACGGCTCATGCTTCGGAAGGGGTCCTTTACTTATTCTAAAAAAAAATAAATAAATCAATAAATAAATAAAAAAGTTATGAATTTTTAAAAATAGGACCCTTATTTTTGCCCACCCTGTATATATATATATATGAAAAATTCTGAATGTAAAACGCAATAGATGACATTCTTCAAATTACGAAATTTAGATTTACAAAGACGAATATTTCATTTTAACCATACAAGCTTATTTCAATTAAAATCTAGGTCAGTATTCAAATATTACATTAGTTAAACAAAATATGTTTAACGGGTTAGAGTGATACAATACAACCCTTTTTGTAGCAATAATTGAACAATTTTCAGTATGGTGTTTATCGCCTTTTACATTCGAACTCTTCACATATATATATATATATATATATATATATATATATATATATATATATATATATATATATATATATTGGTGTTGTAAAACACTCGTAGCCCGGGTTTCGAATCACGCGACCACTAGTGAATAGTTATATCTCTATGCTGATGAGTCCCGATTAAAAAGGACGAAACGTATACGTACATAGATAATAAAAAAACAAACAAATGTTGATTATTTGTAGCCCTGGAAGCCTCTTTAGATGGGCACTGTTAGTGTAGTATTAACACAGCATGACGTCGCAAGCAATAACTGCATTGTTCCTTTCATTAAGTTGAACCCTCTTATGACGTCAAGCCGCCGAAATAAGTGTTAACATTATCTAGCAATGGCCGAATGTTTGTAGGTGTCGGGATTTGAGTTTTAAAATACTCGTTGCCCGGGGTTTCGACCAGTAGTGAATAGTCATATCTAGATGCTGATGAGTCTCGATTAAAAAGGACGAAACGTATACATACATAGATAATAAACAAAAAACAAAAAACAAATCGTTTTCATATATATATATATATATATATATATATATATATATATATATATATATATATATATATATATATATATATATATATACACGTCTAAATCCGCTAAAACGTTTTCATAGAACAAAAAAAAATCATTTTCTTTCTTTGCACAGATATGTGACAGTTGATGAACTGTTTAATGAAGTCAAAGTTTAGTGTATAGTGAGTTGAGAGTGACATAACATGCCACAAGTAGGCTTATATATATATATATATATATATATATATATATATATATATTTATATATATATATATATATGTTTACATATATATATATACATATATATATATATATATTTATATATATATATATATAGAGAGAGAGAGAGAGAGAGAGAGAGAGAGAGATAAAGTTATTAAGCTAAATTTTAGAAAAGTGTCATCTCTATATATCACGAATTCTCATTTAAATGTAAATCGATGTGAAATTATTTGTCCAAACATAAAAATAAAAATAAAAAATAAAAATAAACATTAAAATAAAAAAATAAACATAGTGTTATTGCTTGGCAAATGCAAATAAGAAGTAAAAAACAAAACCAAATAAAAAAGTAAGTAAAAAGCCAAATAAAAAAGTAAATACAAAGTCAATTCTAGCAATCACTTAAAAAAGTGATTGCAAATAAAACATTTGTAACCAGTAATTTCAATCTATTTCACTCGAGAAATGTTTGTCATAAATTGACGGCGATCATTACAGATACTGTCATTATATGCATAACTATCTGCATACATGACTCTATATGTGTCTGTGTATATGTATCAGTGTATTTTTCATACGACGTCAGATATAAATATATGTAGATCTGTGTGAGAAGGAAGACATACACTTACAAACAAAAGTGATACCTAAAATGCACCTGCACATTCAGGCAATTACGAAAATCATGTGACAATTTCACGTGTCGTAATGTTTTACTCGCAACGACGTAAATTACACATAGAAAACTCTGTATTAAATTGTTTCTCTGAATTTTGTTTGCTTTTAAGTTTTTTTCTCCGTTTACCAAGAACTATATTTTTATTTTAGAAATACAATTAAATCTTAGAAAATAAGATTACATCAAGTATGATGTGTATGTATGTGTATATATAATATATATATATATATATATATATATATATATATATATATATATATATAGATATATAATTTTATTTTTTAATGTATCCATATAAGATGTTATGAGAAGATATAATCTTTTATGTATCAATTTTCAGTATTTACTTATAAAAATTGACAATGTGCATGTAAATTAAGTAGTAATTTATGAAAATATAGTTATGGAAATTAAGCTACACAGTTTCATTCCCGTATAGAATCGTCAGCCTCTGTGTAGCTTAATTGCCATACATATATTTTCATAACTTACTATGTGTATATATATATGTATATATATATATATATATATGTGTGTGTGTGTGTGTATGTATATGTATTTATATATATATATATATATATATATATATGATACGTATATATATATATAAATACATATATATATATATTTATATATATATATATATATATACGCATATATACGTAATGCCAGTTGATAAACGTCGATGTTATAAGGTTACGTTTTATATAATAGATACCAAACTAGACATACTAAAATATAGGTAAGTTATCATGTTATATTTTACAAACGTTTATTAATACTTACTTTAATTGTTCTAGGAAAACGTATAATTCTACTTGCTTATTGATTGATTTTGGTTTCGATCGTCTACGAAATCTATAACAGATGTGTAAGCAGTGGCACCCGGTGTTGCCCTGCAATCAAAATGGCCATGCTCATTTTAAATAAAGCAAAACATCATATATACATTTCTTATCTATATAATAAAAGTTAACGTAAGAGTTTTCTTGATTGAATTAACAATCACGTATAAAATAATTCACTTTATGATCAAAATGGAGGCATTACGTTCATCTTAAAAATGATTGATGATAAAAAGAGAAGACTCATCGCGTATAGAAAATACATTTATATGTGAATTAACTGTAATGCCTAACGTACCAAAAACGTCACCAATCTATTTCTTAGATAGCCATGTAGTGCTGATACTCCCTCGCATTCTCTATTTATTTAACACCTCTCTATTCTGCTTGAATGATATGCGAACATTTAGAGAAAGGGGGCTATTCTTTTGCACATTGCGTCACTAATTTATATACGTGTATCCTTCGTATACCCAACAAAAACCTAAATGGAATACATTACAATATCATGCATTTTCGAATGAATTTATCTAGTACATTTTTGAGTTGTAGTATCTGTGACTCAACACGTAACAGATATATATATATATATATATATATATATATATATATATATATATAGTCATCCACATCGAGACTATTTCGCTGTATCACAGCTCTTCAGTGTGGCTCGGCCATATAGTGATCT
Organism: Sepiola atlantica; assembly: GCA_963556195.1. Classification (NCBI taxonomy): domain Eukaryota; kingdom Metazoa; phylum Mollusca; class Cephalopoda; order Sepiida; family Sepiolidae; genus Sepiola; species Sepiola atlantica. Next base: position 38,817,676 of record OY744555.1, read on the forward strand.
AAGCCGGGATTGAAACTCAACCGTCGAGCTTACAGTCGCCGCTCTACCTCTGCGCTTCCATACGACAATGAGTGCATGTAAGTGATATCTAACGCAAACATTGTCAAATGACGGGAAGTAGAATTCATTTTACTTAATTAGCTATGCCTTAAAGATAATGACAGTTCGCGATATCCTAACAAATAAGCTCTACCAAAGAAAGGGAGTTTCATATAGGCATCAACATACATACTGCTTCGCTGTATCACAGGTCGTTAGTGCTGCTAGACCAGTTAGTTCCTCAAGCCGGGATTGAAACTCAACCATCGAGTTTACAGTCGGCGACTCTACCCCTATATATATATATATATATATATATATAGCTCGACGGTCGAGTTTCAATACCGGCTTGAGGCACTAACTGGTCTAGCCGCACTGATTAGCTGTGAAACAGCGAAACAATATGTATGTGGATGACTATATAAAGCTCCTTCCCGGGGTAGAGCTTAATTTGTAAGGATATCGCCAACTGCCATTAGCTTTAAGGCATAGCTCATTAGGTAAAATTAATTCGAGCCACGGCAATTGCAATGTTTACATTGAGATATATCTTACTTTCAGTCAGTGTCGCATGATAGCGTAGGGGTTAGAAGCGCCGACCGTCGAGTTTCAATCCCGGCTTGAGGCACTAACTGGTCTAGCCGCACTGATGAGCTGTGAAACAGCGAAACAGTCTTTATGTGGATGACTATATATATATATATATATATATATATATATATATATATATATATGTATATTTGTGTGTGTTTATATATAGTGAATATCGTTTTGGATAACTACTTAGCACAGTATGCTATCCGTTTCGCAACTTATATATTTGTACAGTATTTAAATTTTCTTCGATTAATAGTCAATAATAGAGAACAACGGAATGGTTATGTTTCTACACGCTAAAGCGAAATGTCATATCCTAATTTTGCAGCACATTAATTAAAAGAATAAAAAGAGGAAATAAATACATAATGAATCAAATAATAACATACATATGTAGGTTTAATACCTTAAATATACAGTTTAATTCGATATAATATCATGATTTGAGACTTATTTTTTGAAAGAGAAAACTACGTGTGCTTTTTTATTGTTTTGATTCTTAATTATCATAATAATTATGACTCATAGATTTATCGATAGATTGTTGTTAGTAAGATTCAGTGCGGCTCGGCCATATAGTGATCTAAGCCGGGATTGAAACTCAACCGTCGAGCTTACAGTCGCCGCTCTACCTCTGCGCTACGACAATGAGTGAATGTAAGTGATATCTAACGCAAACATTGTCAAATGCCGGGAAGTAGAATTCATTTTACTTAATGAGCTATGCCTTAAAGATAATGGCAGTTCGCGATATCCTTACGAATAAGCTCTACCTATAAAAAGGGAGTTTTATATAGGCATTAACATACATACTGCTTCGCTGTATCACAGGTTGTTTGTGCTGCTAGACCAGTTAGTTCCTCAAGCCGGGATTGAAACTAAACCATCTAGCTTACAGTCGGCGACTCTACCCCTATATATATATGTGTGTGTGTGGGTGTGTGTGTGTGTGTGTGTGTGTGTATAGTGTATATCGTTTCGGATATTTATTTAGCACAGTATTCTATCCGTTTCGCAACTTATATATTTGTACAGTATTTAAATTTTCTTCGATTAATTATTTAACAATAGAGAACAACGGAATGGTTATGTCTCTACACGCGAAAGCGAAAGCGAAATGTCAATTCCTAATTTTGCAACACATTAATTAAAAGAATAGAGAGGGAAATAAATACATAATGAATCAAATAATAACATACATATGTAGGTTTAATACTCTAAATATACAGTATAATTCGATATAATATCATAATTTGAGACTTATTTTTTGAAAGAGAAAACTACGTGTGCTTTTTTATTGTTTTGATTATTAACTATCATGACTCATAGATTTATCGATAGATAGTTGTTAGTAAGATTCAGTTTGATTTAAAAGACACAGAAGAATTATTTAATGTATTCTCCTTGCCGCCTTTGCCTTCTGGTAGTGCGTGAATGTATGGTAATGGCGTAATGTGTTGGTAAAGAAACCTCCAAATACTCATAGATTCAAAGGGTGTGTTATTTGCAACGCGCTGAGCTTTTGCTCGAAGCATTTTGTAGTTCGTATTTTCTAAAAAAACCCGAGATTCTTCAAGGACAGCACACAGTGGAAACATTACGAGAGTATTAAAAAAAAACGTGCTTTCCTCCTTCCACTTGCCACAGGGCTCTTTTTTAAAGGTTGATAATGCGTAAATCATGGAAATGGATAACTTCTTTCAAATTAGTACAGTTTTATGTCGACAAAACTATGGTCAAAACGCATACGTAATTGAATACTCTTCTTGTTATTAATAAATAGTTGAAATGGAAACAATTACGTTCAGAATGTGGAAATTTATAACTATTTGCTGTTCTGCGAACATGAGAACAATTTAAAAAATAAATAAAGATGAGTAAAATGATGTATGTTTTAGAATTATTTAGATGAGTTTGATAGCTTGTAGTCATTCGATTATTCGGACTACGATTCTAATACTGTCTGTTACCCTTACATCTTTCGGCCGATGAAAACTCCGACCTTTTTCTAGTTGTATTATTTTATACGTAGCAATTCGTATGTCCGAGATGAAAACCTTCAGCGAATTTCGAACTGAACCCTTAATATAATCCATGGGTGTAGTTTGTTACTGTTGGCCACTGTTGGTCACTGTACGCTCAACTACGACAGAGTAAAACTGTTAATGTTCTTAGTTATTAATGCATTAACAACTGATTGTAAATCAAAGTTTTAATGGTTACACCATGGCTCCATGGGGGCAATTTCACTATAAATTATGGGGGGAGTAAACATATTGCTGTTTTACAACAAGGAATAAGAAAGCACACGCAAACACACACACACACACACGCATATATATATATATATATGTATATATATATATATATATATATATATTGTGTTTATTAAGGCAGCAATTTTTGTATCAAGCCATGTGTTATTGAAGACGACAGAAATCTTCTGTTTAGTGATTCCTTTTTTTATTTTTTCCATTCGTCGAATGATCTTTTTTGACGTGTAGATGGAATGAACGGTTACCGGCGTATTTTTTAAGAAATTCCATTCTTTCACTCGCTTTGTATTCATTTTTGCTATTAAAGACTTGAAGATGATTGTGGAGAGAATTGAAAACGTTAGTCAAACACATGGATCTTCATCAATTCATTCCATCTACACGTCAAAAAGATCATTCGACGAATGGAAAAAATAAAAAAAAGGAATCACTAAACAGAAGATTTCTGTCGTCTATAATATATATATATATATATATATATATATATATATATATATATATATACATATATATATATATGTATATATATATATATATATATATATATATATATATATAACAACAACACCACTAACATCCCCTTAAACACAACCAATGTAGTGTACCTGTTTAAATGCCTATTCGAGGAATGCTTCCCCAAAAACTTAACAGACACACACAGCACATACATCGGCCACACCACGACAACCCTCTCCCGACGTCTTACGTACAACCTAAATAAAACCAGCGCCATACAGAGACACATCATCACACAAGATAAAAATATAAAATCCGCCGAACTTCGGAAAATACTAACGAAAAACACTCGAATTATACACAGAAATAACTGCACTAACCGACTAAAAATATTTGAAGCACTATATATTAGAAAAATGCAACGCACGATAAACAAAATCGTATTCACGACCGGCATTAATGCCATTTTCGTATTTAACAATTAACACTTAAGGAAAAAATCAATACATGTGTAAATCCATAAAATATAAATAAATTAAAGAATGAAGAAAAAAAGCTATAAAAATAGAAGCGGAAAAAATACCCATATTAGCTAAACTCAACCTCCTGAAGATGGACGAGACGTCCGAAAGCGCTCGAGATTTGCCCCAAACCATTACGATGGGTGCTATACTCACCATCTTCTACCACACGCTCATAAAATCGCTCGAAGAGTCGAACCACTAACCAAGAAAATCTCAAAAAAGCAGAACTCCGTGGATTTTTATGAAGCCTGTCTTAATAACAATTTGCTGCCAAACTATACGTAAATATATATATATATATATATATATATATATATATATATATATATATATATATATATATATATACAGGGTGTTTCACAAGTCTTGAGACCATAACGATTTTTAATAACTCAAAAACTATTAGGAGTTGAAAAATGAAATTGGTACCGTTGGAAAGGTTAAGGTTTCAAGTTTTGTGGGGAATCTTCAAAGTTGCTCAATATGAGCACCATTCGTCACACGGCAGACATCTAGTCGATAGTCTATTTCCTGCCAAACGCGTTCCAGCATCTTGACGTCAATGGTTCCCACAACTGCCGTTACTCGAGCCTTTAGTTCGTCAATATCTCTTGGAAGGGGCGGCACATAGACTTGTTGCTTGACAAAGCCCCAAAGGAAAAAGTCACACGGGGTAAGATCTGGAAGCCTAGGAGGCCAGGGCATGAGAACGTCATCACCTCGCCCAGATCTCCCAATCCATCTACCAGGCAGCCTTGTGTTAAGAAACTGCCTTACTCTAAGACTCCAGTGTGGTGGTGCACCATCTTGTTGAAAAATGAAGTCATCAGATTCTGCTTGTTCCAACTGAGCCATTAACCAGTCTTCCAGTATGTTGAGATAGGATTCACCAGTGATAGTTGCCTCTTCAAAGAAGAACGGTCCATAGACACCTTTCTTGGAAATTGCACAAAACACGTTCATTTTGGTGAATCTCGCTCGTGCTCAAGAAGTTCATGAGGATTCTCAGTACCCCATATGCGAGTGTTATGCTTGTTAACTTTGCCATTCAGATGGAAGGTCGCCTCATCGCTAAAAACAAGCCGGTCATCAAAGCCGTTATCTTCCAACTTCTCTTGCATTGCAATGCAAAAGTCACGGCGAAGTGGCTTATCAGTGTCCTTCAACTTTTGGACCAACTTGAGCTTGTAAGGTACCATTTGCAGTCGTTTCCTTAAGACACGCCAGACAGTTGCTGGAGCAAGCTGAAGTTCCCTGCTGGCTCTTCTCACTGATTTACGGGGGCTCCGCTGAAAGGCTGTCCGAACTTGCTCAACTGCATCTTCTGAAGTTGATGGTATGGTAGTTTTGTTTTACGGCATATCAACCCTTTTTGGGTTATTTAATGCCGAATCTGGTCATTATAGTTAAAGTTTTTATGCTTCAAGTTCTTTATATCTTCAAATGTTTAATCATCGTTTTTGGTTTGGTAGTTTTGTTTTACGGCATATCAACCCTTTTTGGGTTATTTAATGCCGAATCTGGTCACTATAGTAAAAGATTTATGCTTCAAGTTCTAAAAATAAAATAAAAAAGGGGAGGGAGAAAGGGAGAGGGGATGTTGTTTTTGGTTTTGTAGAACATAATTAAGTTTTACAAAAAAAAAAAAAAAAAAAAAAAAAAAAAAACGTCAATGTAGGTGAATTTCGTCTCAGGGAGCCACAGGGCAGCCTGATCTGGTATCACCAGATTCTGAAGTTGAAAGGCGACCTGTTCGCTTACTTGGGCACAAACACCCATCTTTCACAAATTTAGCATGCCATCTGACAATGGATTTCCTTTCAGGGGCTTCTTTTTTAAATTTCCTGCGAAATGCACGCTGAACACATGTCCACGATTCAGTCTTTGCAAATTAGAGGACGCAAAATGCCTTGTCTTGTTTTGAGAACGCCATTACTGCATCTGGAAAGATAACACGAAAATCATTAGTATGACCAAAAACTTGATTAAGCAAGCTTTAAAATGGCACCAGTTTCATTTTTCTACCTGGAATAGTTCATGAGATATACGCATTTGTAATGTTCCAAAGACTTTTGAAACACCCTGTATATATATATATATATATATATATATATATATATATATATATATATATATATATATATATATATAAATATATATATATATATTATAAAGAATGGAAAAATGTTCCGACATGATGGAAAATGAAAGAAAGAAAATCAAAATATTAATTAAATATAAAAATAAGTGAGCGTTCAGAAGTCAACGGTTTATATAACGTTTTATATTTATATAAACTGTTGCCTTCTGAATGTTCACTTTTCAAACTTGTATCAGTTGTTCTGCCGTAGCACATTTCTCAGCGTTATAACTGCTGAGCGCTTCTTCAAATGTATTTGTCAGACATTGGTGCTTGTTGCTGTATTTTTTCTTTTTCTTTAATCTTCCGTTTTGATAAACCCTTCTCATTTTTTTTATATTTCATGTATATATATATATATATATATATATATATATATATATATATATATATATATATATATATATATATATATATATAATAATGGTAATAATCCAGGTGAAAAATATCCACAGGGTGGTAATCCAGAGAATTTTAACCGGGTTGATAAAAAGTGCTCAATATCAAAATAGAGCTTTATATATGATAATTTTATTTACAGACATGTACAAAATCTGCGACACTGGCATGTCGATGTTATCGATCAACAGTTACTATAAACTGAGATCACATCAGGCAGAGTTAGTATCCGATCTTAACCTCAGATCATATTTGGAGAGAATGAAGTGGAGGGATAGAGAAAGAGAAGAAGAAGAAAAGAAATTCAACAGTTCAAAAATTAAGGCCGTTAAAAAATTAAAATTAAAAATTAAAAAATCTAAAAACAAAAAACAAAAAATCTAAAATCTAAAATCTGAAACAAACAGGGCAAATAAATAAATAAATAAATAAATAAAAATATAAAGTGGAAAGAGGAACAAATAATGAGGGGAGAGGTAGTGGGAAGGTAGACACATAAAGGAAAAGAAAGAGAAAGAGAACGCGTCTGTTGATTCAGATCGAGAGGTAGACATGCACGAATCAAGTGTAAAAAAACAGTCGAGTTTATTAATGTATTTTTCAAGTGACCTGTAATATTGTGTATATGTGCGTATGCGTGCGGGCAAACCGGTCAGATGCGTCTGATTGTTGTGGTGGTGGGGCGGTGATAAAATGCGTCGCGATTCTGGATTTAAATTGTCTTAATAATTTGTCTGGAGTTAATTTGCTTACTATGAATAAATAAATATATTCGTTAAATATAACAGGAATAGTAATACTACTACTACTACTACTACTACTACTACTACTACTACTACTACTAATAATAATAATAATAATAATAATAGATACCCCTAATAATTGAGGTAAAATAATTAAAATCATAAATGAATGATAATAAAAATACTAAAAAAATATAATAAAGAATAACTAGAAAATGCCGGCGTTATTTATTAATAATAATAATAATAATAATAATAATAATAATAATAATAATAATAATAGATACTCCTAATAATTGAGGTGAAATAATGAAAATAATAAATGAATGATAATAAAAATACTAAAAGATATATAACTAAAGAATAAATAGAAAATGTCGGCGTTATCAATTAATATTATTATTAATAATACTAATACTACTACTACTACTACTACTACTACTACTAATAATAATAATAATAATAATAATAATAATGGAAATAATAATAAAAATAGTAATAATAATAACAAAGAAAACGATAATGGTGGCTAATAATATTCAAGAATTTATAAAAATAATAGTTTAGGAAATAAATAGAATAATTAAGAAATATTAGGAATCCTAGGAGGTAGTGATTATCATAATAATATTAAATAATGATAAGAAAATGTTTGCCGATATTATGATATGGGTTAATGGTTGCAATAATACTGATCATATAAAAAATAGTGGGTTAACAGACAACAGTAATCAGAGTGGTAATCCCAGTAATCTTAACAATAGTAATAATGATAGTGAAAAAATGATATTCTTATTATTCTTATTCTTATTCTTCTTCTTCTTCTTCTTCTTCTTCTTCTTCTTCTTCTTCTTATTATTATTATTATTATTATTATTATTATTATTATTATTATTATTATCATCATTATTATTATCATTATTATTAATAATTAATAACGCCGGCATTTTCTAGTTATTCTTTAGTTATCTTTTTTTAGTATTTTAATTATCATTCAAGTATTATTTTAATTATTTTACCTCAATTATTAGGGGTATCTATTATTATTATTATTATTATTATTATTATTATTATTATTATTATTATTATTATTATTATTATTATTCCTGTTATATTTAACGAATATTTTAATTCATTCATAGTAAGCATATTAACTCCAGACTAATTATAAAGACAATTTAAATTCAGAATCGCGACACATTTGATCACCGCCCCACCACCACAACAATCAGACGCATCTGACCGGTTTGCCCGCACGCATACGCACATATACACAATATTACAGTTCACTTGAAAAATACATTTATAAATGCGACTGTTTTTTTTTACACTTGATTCGTGCATGTCTACCCCTCATCCTTCCCTCTCGATCTGAATAAACAGACGCCCTCTCTTTCTCCTTCTTTTCCTTTATGTGTCTACCTTCCCACTACCTCTCCCCTCATTATTTGTTCCTCTTTCCACCTTATTTATTTATTTATTTATTTGCCCTGTTTGTTTCAGATTTTAGATTTTTAATTTTTTGTTTTTTTGTTTGTAGATTTAAAGATTTTTTAATTTTTATTTTTAATTGTTTAACGGCCTTAATTTTTGAAATGTGAAATTTATTTTCTTCTTCTTCTCTTTCTCTATCTTTCCACTTCATTCTCTCCAAATATGATCTGAGGTTAAGATCGGATTCTTACTCTGCCTGATGAGATCTCAGTTTATAGTAACTGTTGATCGATAACATCGACATGCCAGTGTCGCAGATTTTGTACATGTCTGTGTAAATAAAATTATCATATATATATATATATATATATATATATATATATATATATATATATATATATATAACATTGTTTATTTGATTTCATATCATATCTAACGTTTTTAAAGACATGCCCCCATATTTTACAGATATTTTTTAGATGGATATATGTAAATGCTTCTATAGATTTATTTTTTAGTATGGCGACGTTGAGACTGACTCGTACTCGATGGGTGACTATTTGGGAATCGCATGCGCTGAATGTCGACACCTAGTTATGTGTAAATACGAGGGTCGTTCAATGAGTAATGTCCCTGACCCATTTCCCATAGTAGTAGATTAATACAACTTGGAACAGTTATCAGTCTATCTCTACATAGGAACCACCCAGAGTTATACATTTCTCCCATCGTTTGATGCAGCTCTTGACATCGGTTAGTCCCCGATTCACATATATATATATATGGTACTGATATCGATCCTGACCCAATTTTCATGAGGTTCGACTCGGAAGCGTTCGGCTGTCCTACGCAAACGCCCGAAAGTTTACGGGCCGATTTGTACCAGACGACAATTTTGATACGGTGCTGCGTCCTATGATAATAATGTGTTGCTTGTTTGTTTTTTTGTTAGTTTAGGGTTAGGGTTAGGTTTGCGCTTTAGGGTAAGGGTAAGGGTTTAGGGTTAGGATTAGGGTTTAGGTTTACAGTTAGGGTTAGGCTTAGGGTTTAGGGTAAGGGCTAGGGTTTAGGGTTAGCGTTAGGGTTTAGTGTTAGGGTTAGGGTTAAAACTATTTATTTGATAACAGTAACTGCGCTATGTTTTGCTTGTTTTGTTTTTCTGTTGTTTCTTTTAGAACATTTCTTGAAAATATAACTTACAATCACAGGACGCAGCACCGTATCAAACTTGTCGTCTGGTACGATTCGGCTCGTCACCACTCGGGAGTTTGCGTAAGATAGCCGAACGCTTCCGAGTTAAACCTCACGAAAACTGGGTCAGGATCGATATCAGTACCATATATATATATATATATATATATATATATATATATATATATATATATATATATATATATATACATTATTGTTTTTATTCAAACAGACGTGCAAAATCTGCAACACTTGAATGTCAATGTAATCGATATACGGCTGTTAACATGTGAGATCTCATCAGGTAGAATTAGAGCGTTATTCTTCCCTCATATTGTATTTTGGAATCATGAACTGATAATTCGAATAGAAAACTTTTATCTTCTTCGGCGTCGAAATTTGAACACATCATTTCAATCGTTTTTGTCTTTTACTAAAAGTTTTCGATGAATCAACGTTCGAGTTATTTAACTTTCCTATAACATAGTCGTCTCTTTTAACTCGGCAAATATGACAACGTAGGTTTCAATCGTGATAGCTGTGGTTATATTGCCTTCTTTTTTATCGTAAATATCGGTTTGATAATAGAAAAATGCATGGAAACAAGTGGAATTCTACGCGTTAGAAGCGGCGTCTCAAGTCTGACACTGTGGCATCTCCAGACGAGTCTTATGTTGGTACGAAGCATTAATATACATGCCATTCGTATAGAAAACATGCGCGTTCGAGCGGTTCAAACTGGTGTTAAGTTCTCTCTCGATATATATTATAACGCCCGCGTGTTCCCGGTTCAATACCAATTCAAGATCATGGCTGATGGCGAGGGATGCTTTTTCGAGCAAGCTTAATTTCAGAGACACCATGGACATTTTGAAAATGCATCAAATATCAGCTATGCTAAGATATACATTTTTTAATTTTCGTTCAACAAGTACGTACTTATCTCAAACAGTTCGCAGACAGAGTAGGGAATAATATTTTACATCAACTTATTAAAACTATGGCGGAAGTATGTAGATAAGAATTTAGAAGTTCCCATTCGAATGTCACAAGAGTCGCTAGTGCATTGGCCATTTGTTTTCATTGTTTGTGAAGGAGGAAAAGTGCTTGCACACACCAAGAACGGAATAGTTGGTAAAATTTGGTATTTATTGTAGAGAAAAAAAGAGGTTTGTTGTTTTAGTGCTTAGTAAGTTGGAAAGTTCGGAGAAAAACACTCTATTGTCGACTACTTTGCCTTCTCTATTTCTTTTATTACATCACACGGGCGACTAACTTCTAAACATTCCTTTTCATGTTTGCTTCATGTTTTTCATCCGAGACTTTTCTGACTATCAAATGTACTTTTCTTTAAATATGTCGGCTTATATGAGTAAAGTCCGTCCCTTAAAAGACGGAAACATTGTGGCAGGTCTTAAGTAACAATTACTTCAGTATATATATATATATATATATATATATATATATATATATATATATATATATATATATATATATATACATTCATATATTTAGTTAATTTGTTAATTTATAAAATAAAATAAAGTATTTCGAAAATGTTTTGGAAACGATCGTAAGCCATACTAGACTTAATGTTCTAATTCTTGGAACAATTGTTATGTTTTAATTCATTGAATCCTTATATATATATATATATATATATATATATATATATATATATATATATAATACTTTACACACGACTATTTTAATAAATGTTAGAAATACATGCGACCGTTTAGCCACCGTTTCATCTCAATTCTTCTGTTAGAATAAAGTAAAACGTTAATAGGGTTTAAGTTAGTGAGTCAGTTAAAAATACAGTTACAAACAGACTAAACTCTAATTTTGTCGTTTTTTTGGTTAATGTCCAGACTCATTTTTGTTATGTTTTTCTAAATCGATTATTTCAATAATATTACTACTGTTGCAATATTTTCGTACGGGTGGAAAATAATTCTTCAAATAGTGTTATTGTTTTGTTTTTTATTACATCAACTTTTAATAAACACGGCCTGATTAACATAAGATAGAGTGATAGATATCGTGTAAAATGGAAGAAGGTGAACCCAGAGTTGGAGAGGGTGAAAGTGGTAACTAAAAACTGTTTAAGAGATGGGCCACTTAAAGAGATAGTTTAGATTGCAACTATCTAGAACAAGAAATATCAAAGTTTTTTTCACACATAATTAAACCCAAACATGACGGAATATTTTGGCATATATTTTGTGTAATTAAAATATATAGGAAACACGTTAGGGAAACACACGTTGATTAACTCAGAGATAGTATACGGATATATCTATATGTATAATATGTTTACCGATGCAAGTTTATTGTTATTTTCAAAAGAATTACAGTTTTACTGAATGTATGATTCAGCCATTACAAGCTCTTTCCCAACAATGCCTTCTTCGTATTTACGTTAAAAGTGAATTTTCACATTATTTCCGACAGAATGTTGAACGAGCTAACATGGATAATACTTAGGAGTATTCTAACATGCTACTGGAGAAATATTTTAGGCACGTCCATGAATGCATAGGGTCACCACCGGTTAGGAAATTCCGATTCATAAATCAATGTTAATATAACAAAGTATTGGATTCATCAAATGATCATTTTAGGTCCGTTAGATTACCTTGTTCTTACCACAGTTATTTTCACCACCATTTATTTCAAATATCTCTTCTATGAGCATAGTTGAAAGTGATCAAACAACTCTTAAATACACTGGCTCAAAGCTATCATCATTCTAATCCCTAAACCAGAAAAAGATCACCTGAACCCAACAAACTACTACCGCATCGCCTTAACAAGCTGCATATGCAAAACTATGGAATGACTGATTACATTATGAAGCTGCGAATGATATTAAAGAAAATAGTAAACGCATCTCTTGTCAAGAAATTATACGAAACCTTATTCATATTAATAACTAGATAGACCAGTCCCCTGGCGTTGCACGGAATAAATTGAAAAGAATGAATTACAATTTGTCAACATCCGACCGAACACAAATAGGTTACATCGGATTGATATTCACATGTTACATTGATGTATTTTCTAATGACTACATAATAACGTTGAATTAAAAAAAATCCGGCCCATAGTCCTTCGTTCCCCCTCTTTCGTAGGCAACAGTTAATGAATGTAAAAATAAAATAATTAAATACTTGTGTGAGACGACTGGGATTGAAGCATTAACCTCGCGGTCCTGGATCGACGCTGAAAACGTGTAGGCGACGAAAGCGAGTATAACATCAACTAAAAATTGTGTCTTTCAAACGAAGCCAGTCAGTAGCTGGAATGCTTTATATCGTACGATCCGCCAGTCACACATTTTGGGGCATTTCTATACCAAGAAATCGATATTTATTTCCAATGTTTGGATATTATGCGTGTGAAAATTCACACTTCATGGTTCTGTTGAGTATCCTGGCGTATAGTAACTTAATTGGGATACGAGTCGTTGACGAAATGTTAGCCGCCATGTTAAAAGATTAACTACTTCAAAGAATTATGTTCGTTTATTGCACTCTCTTAAAAAAACTTATGATTACACATGTATACGTAATAGGTTGAAATAACGTAATCCGATATTCTCGAAATTCAGCAGAATTAGCGGGAGGTTACATTAAATCTGTGCGTAATGTTTTGTATTATGTAGTAAATCCATAGCAAACAAATAGAAAATAATAGAGGACACTTTTTTTCAAAAGTTGACGTTGTTTATTACTTCCCGGTGTCGATGGGGGAGTATCAGTACTTAAATGTAAGGAGAAACGTTATTGCTACCATGAATACTGAGTATGTTTTCAGGACAGTCGAAGATGATGGCCAAAAGTTATAGTTTGTGAGATAGATAATAACAAATTAGCTAAAACACGCTCGTGTGAATAATCGTTATATAGTGTAAGTTTAGTAGCCTGTGATACATGTGGTTATTTTCCTATTTCTCAAAGAGGTATAGAAGAAAAACCGGCTTAACTTTATATATTAGATTTAAAAAAACGTATATTAGCTGTCATTGAACACATTGTTTCAGTCGCATATTCAGAGTGTTATGTCAGGAATTCGATGAGGTTAAACTATAGGTATACGAAGACATATTTCCTCGTTGAAACGAGTAAAGTTATTTAAGAAACCTTAAAAATATATTTTTTTAAATAAAATAATAATTGATATAGGCATTCATTTATGAAGGAATTAAACCTTAAGATTTGATTCAGATCGGATAATTGACGGAATTGTGTTGATTTCTTAAAATCTGGCGTATTCATTTTATGATTAAAAAAATACTTTTTCTGTCATTGAACGTCCCTATGTTGAAGTTTAGTGTTGCGATAAGTAAGCACTAACGTAAGGAAAAATTAAACAAAGCAACCGCGTTTCTTAGCTAATTTTTAGCTACACGTGCAAACCAATTTATTCAAAGTAAATATATTTTCCTTTTTTTCTCCTCAGCAAATATTTTTTTCGATTGAATACGCTCTGAGGCTAAACAGATGTCCTCCTTCCTAAATAGATTACGTTATATGCAAAACTAGCAGGCAATTACTGACCTTTTATATTCAACCGAAAATAATTTGCCTGACAGAATTGCAAAGCTCGATACCTTCGCAAGTCTGAATTCAGCTTTTATTACACGCGAGCTACAAATGAAGCAAATCGCATGCAATTGGCTTTCGGGCATAGTCTTAGATTATTTCTCCTTCCGTTTGTGTATTGTGTTTATCCGCTTGAGTTATGGTAATTTAATTTTGTTTTTGGTTTGTGGACATTTGTAAGTTCGCTGATGATGCGATAACCTATGTGTGTTTTGCTGTAGAATTTGCTATTCGCTCGGTTTGATTAAGAACAAAAAGCCTGCACGTAATACGATGAAATGCAAGTAGAAAACAACAAAACCACTTTTATTCCGGTGGAAAATATATCTACTTTTTCTGAGTATTCATATATGTATGTTCTTATACCTTACTGCGTTCGACCTTATGACAATGCCGAAGCGAATTCAAATAACTAAAATAGTGTTTTCGCGGTTTATGCAAATGTCAATGAATACTGATTACTCGCTGTATTGTGCAGCAGTTCTGTCTGAGACATTGCAACACTGTCACTATAATTGTCGGAAAATTTCACCAGTGCTGAATATTAGCGGGTACGCAAAATATTTAAGTAAATAAAATCGATCAAATACACCTGGCGTTATGTTTTTAAAAAAGACACATTTCCGACAAGGGCTTATAAAGAGTTGAAATGTTTCACTTTTCTAATATGAGATAAACTCGTGAGAAAGGAAGTCAATACTATTTACTCATATATGACGTCAGACATGCGACGGAGAAAGTGGCTGGCGCCATTCCAAATATTTGGGGATAAATAAAACAGAATTAAATTGGGTAATTAGTAATGCTGCTCATCGAATGCTGCTCATCTAATGTGAGTATAATTAAAGAATTGGCTTGAACATTCGGCCTACAAGTAAATTTATACAGGACGCAATCGGAAAAAGTACGGGTAGCGGCTACAATGTATGGATAAAATATACAATTCTACCCTTAATAAACGATGATGATGATGACTTGTAGAGCACCATGACTGACCTCAACAAGAGAATCCAATTCAAAAAGCAAATATATTTCTCTAACCCAATTAGAAGAAGTATAAATGAATTTGAGATATTCATTCCAACGGATAAAACAAAAAATATAATAAGAAACAAATAAACTAATAAACTTTGAAATCATACAAAATTGAACCTCTCAAGCTTTAAACAATATAAACAAAGAAGAAATCATTATTATCAACATACACAACTACACTGAGATTATAACTCCGGTTACTACAAGCTCTAAACAATATAAACAAAGAAGAAATCATTATTATCAACATACACAACTACACTGAGATTATAACTCCAGTTACTACAAGCTCTAAACAATATAAACAAAGAAAAAATCATTATTATTAACATACACAACTACACTGAGATTATAACTCCGGTTACTACAAGCTCTAAACAATATAAACAAAGAAGAAATCATTATTATCAACATACACAACT
The DNA here is from genome assembly GCA_963556195.1 of Sepiola atlantica. Lineage (NCBI taxonomy): Eukaryota > Metazoa > Mollusca > Cephalopoda > Sepiida > Sepiolidae > Sepiola > Sepiola atlantica. The sequence goes on from OY744555.1 coordinate 38,833,542, forward strand.
ACACTGAGATTATAACTCCAGTTACTACAAGCTCTAAACAATATAAACAAAGAAAAAATCATTATTATTAACATACACAACTACACTGATATTATAACTCCGGTTACTACAAGCTCTAAACAATATAAACAAAGAAGAAATCATTATTATTAACATACACAACTACACTGAAATTATAACTCCAGTTACTACAAGCTCTAAACAATATAAACAAAGAAAAAAATCATTATTATTTACATACACAACTACACTGATATTATAACTCCGGTTACTACAAGCTCTAAACAATATAAACAAAGAAGAAATCATTATTATTAACATACACAACTACACTGAAATTATAACTCCAGTTACTACAAGCTCTAAACAATATAAACAAAGAAGAAATCATTATTATTAACATACACAACTACACTGATATTATAACTCCGGTTACTACAAGCTCTAAACAATATAAACAAAGAAGAAATCATTATTATTAACATACACAACTACACTGAAATTATAACTCCGGTTACTACAAGCTCTAAACAATATAAACAAAGAAAAAATCATTATTATTAACATACACAACTACACTGATATTATAACTCCGGTTACTACAAGCTCTAAACAATATAAACAAAGAAAAAATCATTATTATTAACATACACAACTACACTGAGATTATAACTCCGGTTACTACAAGCTCTAAACAATATGAACAAAGCAGAAATCATTATTATTTACATACACAACTACACTGAGATTATAACTATAATATTGTTACTACAAGAGTTTTGTGAAAGGACCACAAACTTAATTTCCATGTTAACCACTCAATAAGATTAATTTTCCCATCTCAATCAGACCTATGCAAGTTTAGTTCAAAAATTAAATACTATGATCATTTGTGAGTTATCTGACTTAGTTAATTGGTTCTCTAACCTAAAATACACCTTCATTGAATTTAGTCAAATTTGGGATCGATAATTTAGTCAAATTTGGGATCGATAATTGCTATTACTCAAACCTTCCAGTCTTATTGAATAAAGCATAAATCTTAACTAAAGATAACTCTGACGTCACTGATATAGTAGTTACGGGAATTCTACTACCCAGAAGATCTATATTGCATTTTGGCAATACACTTTAGACTAAAATGGGCACGCATAACAATTATGATATCGTCATGAGTGGCTCAGATTCTTAACAGGTTTCAAGCAAAGTAGGCTTGTTTTCGCCCAGAACAACTTAAGTTTTAATTTTAAAATATCCAAAGAAAAGCTTTATGAAGAAAATCCTTTATTTTTGTCTTTATTAGTTCTTATAAAGTACAATAATACCATAACGGTTATACACGAATTTTTCTAAAAGCCTTGTTTTTTCTATAACTATAGAATCAATAAAAAACATAAATGGCTTACACATAACATTTGACTTGAGCTCTATAGTATATGCGTTCAGAGATGACCGTTAGGATATCTGCAGTACTTGTCTAAATCCGTATTGATGATCAGAAATAATTTTAGCTATAACTAGCTGCCTGACTATTGCTAGATTGATTAATCATTCAAAGATGTTAGCAAAGATTGGGAGTAAACTGATTGGGCGGTGGTTTTGAAGATCAGTTCTATCTCCAGAATACTTGAAGACTAATACCACAGAGGTAATTTTCCAACTATCAGGGAAACAAGACTCAGCAAGGCATTTCTTGTACAGTTTAGACAGAACAGGGGCCAGCTCAGCAGAGCATTACTTTATTACTATTACTGGTATAAGATCAGGCCCACAGGTTGCGCATGTGTCAACATTTTTTATGATGTCTGACTTGAGATGGGGTGATTACCAGGTTCTCAAGAATGGCGTCAGTCCGCAAAAGGAATTTAGGGAGGTGATGTTTTTTTGTGAGTCCAAATTAGAGTTTAAAGCATAACGCTGGGCAGGTTCTTCAGCCCTATCAGTTGCCGTGCAAACAACATCCTTGTAATCTGATAGTAGGGGAATTGTCGATTGCCCATTTTTCATTACACTATTGTAGATTTCCCAGAAATCACGAGTACCTAGTTTCTGTTATTGAATGCGTTTTTTTGGTTATCTTTGTTTACTTTTTTTTGCTTCATCTATCAGTTCTTTGGAATCATTTATTGCCTCTATACATTTTTGTTTGTTCGCAGTTGAGTTATGGCGGCCGAATTATGGGAATGCCTTCTGCATCTCAGCAATACCAGCTGCACATTCTGAGGTGAACCATTGAGGAAAGTGGGGTTTGTTGAAGAATTTTCGCATGGGGACATAAGCATGCATGCCTGCCTTGCCCCATTCGGTGAACTCATTTGAACACTGATCAGCAGGGAGTGAGGGATTCAAAATCAACCTACTCATAGTTTCCCGGCGTTTTGAGCAACGGCTCTTCAGCTTTTGGAATAGTATTTTTTAGGTGATAAGTATCATTACCACAAACTGATCAGAGTTTCTGGGCGGAATATGGGCATTCGACGCACTCCCGGGTAGGGAGGTCGATAACAGGTCGAGAAGTTAGGCTTGCTGGTCCGCACGATCAGGCGGGTCGGAAAACTGACAGTCTGTGAGATGTCGTGAGTTGAGGAGAAATTAAAAGTAGAGTTCCCAGCTAAAGTATCCCCACCAGTCACGGGGGGGGGGTGCATTAAACTCCCCAAATACATGTATTTGGGCATTCGAGTCGAGACAGAGTCGAGCAAGGTACAGTCATAGGTGAATATGACATATACGTAACTAATTATGTGATGTAAGATCAAGCGAAAGCACATGTAGGTTTGGTCTCTAGACAAGGGGATGGTGTTCTGAACATAAACTCCTAGTCATGCATATGTTTGGCAGAGTCCTTACGGTAGAGTGGAAGCAAATCAGCCATGTAGAATTGGTGAGAAGAGATTGAGGATTGAAGGTTCGTTTCACTTAGTGCCCGGATATCCGAGAAGTTTGTCAGGAGAAAACCGTTTACGTCGTTAATGTTGGTTCAAAGTCCCCGGATATTTGTGAATGCGAGCCTCAAGGGCGGAGGCGAAGATAAAGATATAGGGAAACGGCGGAAATTTGAACTTATTGTCAGGTTTCGAATTAAAAATGAAAGAAGAAAGAAAATAGTTTATTGGAAATCTTTTCTCTATTTTGAAACGCAAATTCTGATTAAAAACGTAAGTCTGTGGCTGAAAGAGAGAAGGGGGAATACTACCTATTAGTTTATTCATTCAAGTGTTCACGTGTTATTTATTGCTATTTGTTTAATTACTTAATTTGTGTGTCATTAATTAATCAATATTTATTTTGCAATATGTAAAAATATGTGTAAATGAGAGTTGGAAATAAAATCATTCGTTAATTTTTCATGTGTTTTTTTGCGTTTTCTTTCCACAACTCGAACATTTTCCGGCAAATCAAAAGTAATGGCTGTATAATTATTCCGCATGGCTCTTCATCATAAGAAAGTCTACAATGAAGACGAAACGTTGATGAATATATATACAGCTTTTTTGTCTCATTTACCATATATATATATATATATATATATATATATATGTATGTACGGATAAATAAATGTGCATATATATATATATATATATATATATATATATATATATATATACGGATAAATGAATTTACACATATATATTTATATATATGTATATATATATATATACGGATAAATGAATTTACACATATATATTTATATATATGTATATATATATATATATATATATACGGATAAATGAATTTACACATACATATTTATATATATATATATATATATATATATATATACGGATAAATACATTTACACACACACACATATATATATATCTATATATGATAATTTTTTTATTTACACAGATATGTACAAAATCTGCGACACTGGCATGTGGAGGTTATCGATCAACAGTTACTATAAACTGAGATCTCATCAGGTGGAGTTAGAATCCGATCTTAACTTCAGGTCATATTTGGAAAGAATGAAATGGAGAGATAAAGAAAGAGAAGAGGAAAAGAAATTTAACATTTCAAAAATTGGGGGGTCACGTGATTTAATGCCGTCAAAAATAAAAAATTAAAAAATCTAAAAAATCTAAAATCTAAAATCAAAAACATACAAGACAAATAAATAAATAAATGGAGAAAATAACGTGGAAAGAGAGACATATAATGAAGGGAGTAGGGTAAAGTGATAGGAAGGTACACAAATAAAGAAAAAGAAGGACAAGAAAAAGAAAAAAAAACGTATGTTGATTCAGACCGAGAGAAAAGAGATAGGAAATAGAAAATAGGAGGGGGGTAGGTGGACATGCCCGATTCAAGTGTAAAAAAACGACAGTTATTTTCAAGTCGAGCGAATAAATGTATGTTTCAAATGAACTATAATTTTGTGTATATGTGTGTATGCGTGCGTGCGGACAAACCGATCAGCTATAATCGGAATTAGTAGCGAGTAAACGCGTTTAATTATTAAGTTATGCACTATTATTTGATTCAACAGTGCTCGATACGTAAGTAGAGCTAGGTAGTAAGTTATGAAAATATATTCGTAGCTAAAATGCCTGAAGATTCTCCCGGAGATGAAACGCGGGAGCATCTGTGTAGCTTAATTTCCATAAATATATTTTCATAGCTCACTATATATATATATATATATGCATTAATATATATATATATATATATATATATATATGTATATGCATTAATATATATATATATGCATTAATATATATATATATATATATATATATATATATATATATATGCATTAATATATATATATATATGCATTAATATATATATATATATATATATGCATTACTATATATATATGCCTTAATATATATATATATATATATATATATGTATATGCATTAATATATATATATATGCATTAATATATATATATATATATATATATATGCATTAATATATATATATATATGCATTAATATATATATATATATGCATTAATATATATATATATATTCATTAATATATATATATATATATATATATATATATATATATATATATACATAACGAGAGACACATATAGAGAGAGAAAGAGAAAAGAAGATTCTCACTTGTTGTTAGAGAAACTTACACAATTATTCTCGATATGAGTTTTGAAATGGAAGTCGATGATTATTATTTCATGAATTATTCAGTCGTCTTAAGCGTCGAAATGAAAATTTGAATATGCATTAAGCTGCCTGTGGAGGGGAGATAACTCCTGTCTTAATACAACAAACACATTCGCTATAAGCAAATATAATGTGACGTAGGAGATGGGTAGATATTTGCAGAAAGACAATCAATAAGTACGATGTAATATCCGTTGGATAGCAATTGATTCAAAGTAAAATCAATACGGCATTGCGCCTTTAATATTAATGAGTTGAAATAAGGTTGTCGGGAAATTATGATAAGTACTGAAATGCCGGCTGTAAATAATGAATGTATTGAGTGTGGCGACAATGCAAAGACCATCGCGTTTGAAGTACAATAATCGATATATCGGATACAATACATTAATTCGGGGATTGATTAGAAGCTTTATAATTCGGGGAAAGAAAATCAGGATTAAAAGTCGGCGTCGTTCACTTTGATATACGTATGACACCATCTAATAAACATGTGCTGCTGTTAGGTAAAATAACAGTTACGCACACAAGGATGATTTTGAAAAGTATTGCACTCAATATCAGAATGGATACTCGTCAAATTGGCTAAGATCAAAGTGTAGTATCTGTTCCGATGGATACTGCACCCCATAGACTGGTATTGTCTTGGCCTTCGGGGCTTGATTCACGCCGGTCTATGGGTCTGTCCTGTGCAGTTCTAGGAGGTCCACCCTCCCAGGCTTCGCCTCCCCTCTTTGGGGAGGAGTAAGTTTATTGCTTACTGCCTGAGGCGCCCCTACCGGGGAATGCCGACGGGGCTGCCCAGGCAATTTTTAAACCCCACTTTCTCGACCCGACCTTGGGTCACATCTTACTTGTAGGGAGTAAGATAACAACTGGCCTTGTGCCTAACTCCTGGAGAGGGGTAAATCAATACTCGTCAAATATGTTTATGTTTGTATATTGTGGGCGTATTGAGAGTTCAGAATGAGACATATTACATTCCACGCACGACGAAATCGTTAGTATAGCCGTAAGTCTTTATGTCATCCATTCATATTTTAGTGTTTGTTATATTCACATACATTAAATTGTAAATATCCAAAATATTTGTTCAAGCAGTTGCTTTAAATGCACACTCATGTGTTTCATACTGACGGGAATACGAATGTTTTCATGGTGATCAACAATTTCCTTTTTAGTTGATTATAGCGATTGTTATAATAGACCTGATTTGAAGATAATTCTACATATAAATAACCTGTGAATATGGAGCATATTCCGGGTCACAATTCCCACTGATTAACTATTGTGACACAATCCTTATGTCAAACACAGAAGCTTTTTCACATCTCTCACTCAAACTTTGAAGCATAGACTGAAGTTTATTTGTACTAAATTGATTCAATTTCACAAATGAGTGTAAATGTTATTCATCATTGCATTTATAACGTGTATTTATATATCATTATACGTAACAAAATTTTAAAGCATTCAATATTATATAGTTGAAAAAACAATAACATAAAATATTGTAGATTGCTAGAATATTTTTAATTTTTTATAGTTGAGTAGAAGATTACGTCATTGTTTTCAATGAGATATGCATATTGTTAACTATTCGAGAGATTGTTTTTGTTCGGACAAAACTATTTAAAAAGGAACATAAGTCTGTTATATGTAGGATTTTAGATAAACTAGTACTATACGTACCCATGAACTGTGTTGTCATAACCATTATCAATATTTATTCAATTTTGAGTTCATTTGGAATTACAACATTGTGATATATGTTTTGAGGAAGTACCCTTGCATAACTTAATAGGATATTTATTTTTACTTCTATAGTATACACAATTATTCTCTTGGAAACATATATATAATATTTTGCTCTGTTGTGTACACCCACTGTGTAAATTACATTGTAACGCGAACAAATAAAGAGAAATGTTTCCAAATACCTACAGATACATTGAGAAATATTAGAAATCTAATTTATAAAGATAGAGTTAGAGATGGCGAGATAAGTTCATTTATAGTTAAGTGACATTTTGCTAATTGTTCAGATGAATCGTAATATATAAATTATTTTTAGATAAATCTACACATAAACGTTGAAGTAAAAATCTGACTAGTATGGACATATTCCGAATGACAATTCCTACTTATCAAACTAGTATTACACTTCCCAGCATTCATTGAACGGCTGTTATACTCAGACTGTTTCATATCTCTGACTGGCACATCGCAGCATAGGCTGAAGTTTATTTGTACCAAACATCGTTAAATTAAAAAAAAAGTATTATACATTTTATTCACGATTGCATGCATGGCATTTATTTTGTTTATATTTTATATAGTATTTTATGTAACGAGAATGTTGCAAACATGTAATATTATAGAGTTGACATAAACAATAACATAAACGCTTGTACATTGTAAGAATATTTCCAAGTTAAATATAACAGAGTAGAATAATACGTATTTTTTTCAATGAAGGAACACATATTGTTAAGCATTCGAGAGATTGTTTCAGCTAAATAGAAAGCATTATAAAGTTTCATATTTGTAATATTTAGGATTAGAACATATACAAGTACTATATGTACACGTGCCTCGTTGTGACATAAACATTACCAATATATATTCTATTTTGATTGTATTTTAACTTTCAAAGCTCTGCAATACGGGTTTAGACATTATCCTCGCATCATTAAAAAATATATCTTTATTTAATTCAATAGTATAGAAATGTATACACTAGAAAGAAATAAACAACATTTTGCTATCAAATTTATACACGTCTGTGGGAGTTTGTGTACAGACACTATATAGATTAGATTAGAACGTGAAAAAAATAGAATAGCATGTTCTCTAAATGCTAAATCTAACTCTAAATTAAATAATGGAGAGTGTCTAGTGAATGAAGACTTTAATAAATCCTAAATTTTAAAGATCCCCGAAATCTACTCAATTCTAGAAGTGAAATAGCAAACAGCTGCTTACATAGAATTAAATATACCTTATGCTAGCGATGAATAAATAAATAGATTTAAAAAAAAAAAAAAAAAACTTAACAATTTAAAAATTAAAACCTAAAATAGAAATACAAGGAACCATGTGTTAAAATAAATTCACCCATTATATTGACACAACAATGAAACAGAATATAGGCAAATCCATTGATAACAAACAATAGAAGAAAATATAGGGAGTGACACCAACACAGCCTTTGTTCGCGGGAAGCCCAACGATTGGCTGAGGGAACAACAAAAAATCTCATTGGTTAACTAGCAAGCCGTGTATATATAAAAACACCCGGCAAAAATAACTCCATACATTTTAACCTGAAGATTCCATCCTGGGATGGAACACGGGAGCCGCTGTGTAGCTTGATTGCCATAAATATATTTTCATCACTTACTATATATATATATATATATACATATATATATATATATATATATATATAATATGAAACTAAAAGTATAATTTTATTAGATTGAACCTATAGTGAAATGGTTTAAGCTTAATATACGAGATAGAATAAGTATAAAGATAAATAAAAAGAGGAACGAATAAACATGTACGAATGAAAAAACAATTAAATAAATGAGAGTGTCTAGTGAATGAAGACTTTAATATTGAGAAAAAGGGTTTCGTAATGGCAGTGTTGAAAATGTTCAAAAAATAATTAAATACAATAGAACGATGTTTAGTTCAAACGTATGTGGAACACTTATTCGGAAGTAACTTTAAGAATTCGGGCCATTTTAAAATACTTATGTTGACCAGGAATGAGAGTAATTTTTCAGAAGTTGAGATTGAACTGTGTATATTAAACGCAGGCAGTCAGTAATTTAAGTAGTGATTTCGATAAAGACTAAGAAAAGCGACAGACACCATATTTTTACACGCACATTATTAATATTTTTTCAAATTTTGAATGTTGGCTTTTCCACTGCCAACTTATCCATCTATGTAATTTCTTTGATGATAAGATTTTAATCTTTGAAAAGCTTTGGCTTAAGGAAAGTATAATAAATATGTTTTTTACCGAGTACACCTTGCATTGAACACTCCCCGTTGAAATAGATTTGTCATTCGTACATGTTTATCTCTCTTCTTTCATTTAACTTTATATATATATATATATATATATATATATATATATATATATTTATATATATATATTATATATACATATATATATCGTACCCATTATTATTCATACTAACATTATTGGGTACATATGTGAATACATGTTCAGGTTGTACTCTTCACAAAAAGGCAACCTCTTCAAACCAAATGACAGCTCTACATGTTATTGAGCACTTTTCATGAACACTTCAGTTTCAACAGATTTACATCCACGGAAAGTAATACACTACATGTACTATGTATATATATATATATATATATATATATATATATATATATATATATATATATATATATATATATATATATATATAAAGAAATGTGATACTTAGAAGGCAATACAATGCAGAGGTGTGACGGATATACACAAGTTAGAGCAAATAAGACATATAATGGTGGAAAAAATTAAATCGTTACACCCTTAATACAATGTATACATACACATGTTACAACGTTATGTAATACCTGCATCAAGATGGTTTGGAGGAAACTCCGTATAGTGTAATTATATAATATTTCGGAAACTTTTCCTTCCGTTCTTCAGAACCGTGCTACACTCAAGTTCAAGCGTGCATATGAATATATATATATATATATATATATATATATATATATATATATATAATGTATATATATATATATATATAATGTATATATATATATATATATATATATAATGTATATATATAATGTATATATATATATATAATGTATATATATATATATATAATGTGTATATATATATATATATATATAATGTATATATATATATATGTATATGTATATATATATATATACATATATGTATATATATATATATATATATATATGTATATATAATCAAACTTAATCAAAAATGATTCAAAATTGCATTGAAAAAGAACTTCATTTAGAGACATGTGTTTCTGCTGATTTAAAAAATATAGATTATACACAAGATTATTAACACGCGCGAAATGGTCCCCTATTACGCCATTTTTATTTGCTCACTACTTTTCCCCCTAGTGCTTTTTTTCTTCTTATGAGAGTATAATTCGCCAACTTGTTTTTTATCAATTGTGTTGCTTTTATTGTTGATCGAGTAGACACATTTTAAACGGAAAAATTAAATATATATGGTAGACACAATATGATGAACATTTAAATACAAGTGTAACAGAGATAACAAACACTTACTTTTGTTTTTAGCGAAATATATATATATATATATATATATATATATATATATATATATATATATATATATATATATTGTATGAATATTTATTGACACATGTGTGTAATTCTTACATTATGTTTAGTGTAGAAAGTGACAATAACTGTCGGTCAAAGAATTCGAACCTAGTTACAAGTCAACTTTGTCTCCGCAGCCTGGTATTCAACCCCTAGAGCATCATGAATTAACATGGGAAAGAATAGAATTTAAATGTTAGATGATGTCGAATCGTATAACATATGCAGTAAGCGTAGTGATATAGTGTATAACAGCAGAGACCGGAACATCGCATTACGCATAGGTTGAAAGCTTATAAAACCTTTTTCTCAGAGGGATTATCTTTGTAAAAGGGGGCGATAACAACATTTTGATATAAATATTTATTATGTTTGCCTACAGACACGGGTGTTTCATAATTACGAAATCTTGAGTGTATTATATGTTAATTACTTCAAGTCGAAAAATTTGAACCGAGTTGCCATATCTGATTGGAGTCTGCAGCCTGGTATTCAACCTACAACACACACACACACACACACATATATACACAGTGGCCATTATTTCATTCTATTTTTCCTCCCAATATGTCTACCCTACATGTATCTGTACTTGCATGACATTTTTTCTCTATTTTATCATCCTGATGAAGTCTTATAAATAAAGACGAAACGTTGATGTACACATAAAAAACATCAATTTTTTGGTTTTTCCTTTTTCATTTTCCCATATATATATATATATATATATATATATATATATATATATATATATATATATATATATATATTCATGCATGTATAATGCATCTTCTATTACTATTTCTACTTACCGTTTTATTTTAACTTTTGCTCACTTAAATAAAGTACATATTCCCATATAGTTTCGTCTTTCATTTCGTTAGTCTATTTTTAAAGGGAGTTTGTATTTTTGAGAAATGGGTTAGAATTTTCGGAAGTGAAACGGTTATCAATTATGGATGCGCAGAATTATGATTTCTTCCCTTCGGTTACTAAAAAGCTAATAACTATACTTATTTAAAAAAGGTTCATGTGAAGTAAAATCAAATAATGATTCGTAATAACGATAATCGCGTGTGACAAAATGGTAAAAATATTATAAAAAATGATACTGGCGTCATATATATGTCTTAGCCTTATATATATGTCTTAGCCTCATATATATGTCTTATATATGTCTTATATATGTCTTATATATATGTCTTAGCCTCATATATATGTCTTATATATGTCTTATATATATATATGTCTTAGCCTCATATATATGATATATGATACTGGCTCTATATATATGTCTTAGCCTCATATATATGTCTTAGCCTCATATATATGTCTTATATATGTCTTATATATATATATGTCTTAGCCTCATATATATGATATATGATACTGGCTTCATGTATATGTCTTAGCCTCATATATATGTCTTAGCCTCATATACATGTCTTATATATGTCTTATATATATATGTCTTAGCCTCATATATATGATATATGATACTGGCTTCATGTATATGTCTTAGCCTCATATATATGTCTTAGCCTCATATATATGTCTTATATATGTCTTATATATATATGTCTTAGCCTCATATATATGATATATGATACTGGCTTCATATATATGTCTTAGCCTCATATATATGATATATGATACTGGCTTCATATATATGTCTTAGCCTCATATATATGTCTTATATATGTCTTATATATATATGTCTTAGCCTCATATATATGATATATGATACTGGCTTCATGTATATGTCTTAGCCTCATATATATGTCTTAGCCTCATATATATGTCTTATATATGTCTTATATATATATGTCTTAGCCTCATATATATGATATATGATACTGGCTTCATATATATGTCTTAGCCTCATATATATGTCTTAGCCTCATATATATGTCTTATATATGTCTTATATATATATGTCTTAGCCTCATATATATGATATATGATACTGGCTTCATATATATGTCTTAGCCTCATATATATGTCTTAGCCTCATATATATGTCTTATATATGTTTTATATATATATGCCTTAGCCTCATATATATGATATATGATACTGGCTTCATATATATATGTCTTAGCCTCATATATATGTCTTAGCATCATATATATGTCTTATATATGTCTTATATATATGTCTTAGCCTCATATATATGATATATGATACTGGCTTCATATATATGTCTTAGCCTCATATATATGTCTTAGCCTCATATATATGTCTTAGCCTCATATATATGTCTTAGCCTCATATATGTCTTAGCCTCATATATATGTCTTATATATGTCTTACATATATATGTCTTAGCCTCATATATATGATATATGATACTGGCTTCATATATATGTCTTAGCCTCATATATATGTCTTAGCCTCATATATATGTATTAGCCTCATATATATGTCTTAGCCTCATATATATGTCTTATATATGTTTTATATATATATGCCTTAGCCTCATATATATGATATATGATACTGGCTTCATATATATATGTCTTAGCCTCATATATATGTCTTAGCCTCATATATATGTCTTATATATGTCTTATATATATGTCTTAGCCTCATATATATGATATATGATACTGGCTTCATATATATGTCTTAGCCTCATATATATGTCTTAGCCTCATATATATGTCTACAAAATAGTAAAAATATTATAAAAAATGATACTGGCTTCATATATATGTCTTTTTTTCGACAATATGGCTGACTCAGTGCATTTATTGAGATCGCTAAATCATATCGGCGACAGTATGTGAGTTTCATCGCTACTAAAGTGGGCGTATGCGAGAATAGCAACGATTTAAAAAGGTGATATGTCGATACAGCAATGACTATCAGTGTAAAACCCTTCATTACATGCAACCAAAATCAATGCGTTCGTCGATAAAAAGTGCTTCAGATCTTTCTTCAAATAATTATAGAGGTTGAACTTTTAATACGTCTTTCTATTTTTATGTTTTTAACATAAATACATCTGACAGCAAACTTACATTTTTATCATCATTTAAACACAAAGTTGCGTTAAATTTTCTTTCTTGATTCGCATATTACAAGTGTGATCTGTTTCTAAAGATGGTTGTCGAGTTTTGACGATGTTTAGAAAGATATATTTCGAACTTAAAATATGAATGTCGAGCAAAATAATTAATAATGAAGGACAATTATCAATATAAAAAAGCACGATTCTGCAGGGCAGTTTTATAGAGTTTGGAGAGTATTGTGACGGGTTAAATAGGACATTTCTATATAAATATAGGAATACACAGAAAGTAGACTCTAATTTCATTATCCTACATTGTGTAAGATTGGTAGCAATAGGCTTGAAACAATGTTGTATGAACGGAAAATGATTTTGGTTGTTTAGAATATTTCGTTTTCTCAGTAATAGTTGCCCAACCAAGGCTTTATAATGCAGTCTAATTTAGTCGAAAGTGGTGGCTGATTTATAAAAAAGAAAACTTAATGGTGCGTTTAACAAGCCTTGTTGACTTCCAAATGTATGCAAGTCATATTTATAAATGGGTAACCCTCTAACTAACGATGTCTCTTATCGTCGCTTAATCACGTGTATCCAATGACAACGTATGTATCACCCTGATACAGACAGAACTTATAATCATCAGAAACTCATAAATACTTGTTAAACGTTGATTTAATCGTCATTTTTCGCGAAAAAGTTGAATCTTAAAATATTATATAAAGTGTATAGAAAAATTGTACTTCTCTTTTGATCATTAAAGTTTAAAGTCGAGACTGACGGGAAGAGATAAACAAATAAAGAGATAAACACTGTTATTGTTGGGGGATTCGATGCAGTATTTCTTTCGTAAATAATGAAAGACGCTTTTCCTATGTTGCGATAAACGACATTGATGATAAGTTCAGTCGGTTTATTTAACGATTTCAATCACAAACTTTAAATAAATCATTATGCCAGATGCATGACAGAACAATATGAAAAGTCTTCAGTACTTATCTAACAAAACGAAGTTGCAGAAGTGGCATGCCCACAGTGTTTACAATTAAGGCTGAATGGGCATATAGTGTATCTCACTGAGAGTGTATAACATATATGCATACATACATAATATTTATATATCATTATTCAATTGTATTTATTTACTT
>OY744555.1:38850710-38860710 GCA_963556195.1 Sepiola atlantica
TGTAAGATTCAAATTATCTGTGTCGCAGATAATTTATTATAAACATTTTAAAAATAAGTTGTTATAACTTGCTTATTCGATTCATTAGCTTTTTTGTTTTTCCCACAAATCAGTTACCATCTCCAATGCGCGAGACACACTTGAATACGAATTTATAAGATGGCTTGACTTGTAGTTGAATTATTGTCAATAGTATAAAATGATGGGCAATAGTATAAAATGATGGGCAATAGTATACAATGGTGGTCAATAGTGTAAAAGGATTGCCAATATGCACATACTACCCACGCAACAAAAAAGCGACTCAGAAAACTGCCACGACGCTCCTTTTGTCAGAAAGATCGCTAATGAAATATTAGATTTAAAGGACAATAAAAAAGAGGGAACGAGTGTAACAAGGCTGCCGAAATTACACCCACACTCTATGTTCGACTGTTCACATTGTTGAAACAAAACTTTCTAATCGAAAGTATTAAACAAAAACTTTACTATCGAACGCTAAGATTAAATCTGACAAAACTTATGAGAGAACATTGCGAAAATGTTTCACGTTTAAAATGTTTCACGTTTAA
The DNA here is from genome assembly GCA_963556195.1 of Sepiola atlantica. Lineage (NCBI taxonomy): Eukaryota > Metazoa > Mollusca > Cephalopoda > Sepiida > Sepiolidae > Sepiola > Sepiola atlantica. The sequence goes on from OY744555.1 coordinate 38,851,283, forward strand.
AATGTTTCACGTTTAAAATGTTTCACGTTTCGCCAACGGCAGGTTTGTTCGCTACAACTGTAATAATTTTACAAAACAGAGTGTTTGTCTATTATGTTATGTTTTTGTTTGTTTTTTTGTTGAACTTGTTATGACCTTGTCTGTTTTCTATTGGCTTTTGGCCAACTACAACATTTTGGACAGAAAACGGTCAAATGTTTGTCTGATTTATATAAGAAGAACATACTTAAAACATTTTTCTTTCTATGTTTAGACTTTTGTTGTTTGTTCATGCGAAAAAATGGCAGTTCATGTTCTACCTGTTTTGGCAACACTTATTGTTGGCTCAAAAGGTCACCGACCATCATACTAAGTGCTTAATCAATAGTTATAGTGCAACTTTTTATACAACATAACATAGATATATATATATATATATATATATATATATATTGTGTGTATTTAGGCAGCCTTTTCTCATTTATACAAACATTGTTAAAAATAACATACTTCGTCTGTGTTATTGTCATTTTTTATTTTTTCAATTTTTCTGATCGTCTTCTTACTATTAAAATAAAAAATATAAATGTTCCATAGGTTTCACAGGTTTCACAGGTTTCACGGACATTTTCGATTCTTCGGCGAATCATCTTCAGGTGAACAAACAAAGAAAATACTTTTAAAAAGACGGCGGAGAAACGAAATCGCATTACGTTAAGCTTTTTAAAATGTAACACTGGTTTCATATGTGATGTTAATTTTAGTTCGTTGTGTTTTTATGTAGATAGTTTACAGTATTTTTATGTTTTCAATTTTTCTGATGGTTCTTTTGTAAATAAATACATGTTTCATAGGTTTCACAGGTTTGATGAACGTTTTCGATTCTTCGTCGAATCATCTTAAGGTGTCAAAAGCAAATGAACAAAAAAGCTGGAAAAAAATGTTAGCACTGGTTTCATATGTGATGTTGTTAATTTTAGGTTGTTGTGTTTTTATGTAGATAGCTCTAATTTCACTGTTATCTTCAATTGAGTATGATATTTTTAATGTTGTTCTCTTCTAATCTAAAGTTTGGTTGCATTTGATTACAATAGTATATGTTAATAGTGATTGAGTTGTGATGTTGAATATTATCATTATTTGTACTGATGTTTTTTTAAAGTTTCGAATCATTACTTTTATTTGTTCATTAACGATATAATTAGGAGATCCATTGTTAATACGTACTTGTTTTATATGTTTGCATAAATTCATATATATATATATATATATATATATATATATATAGTGAGAGAGAGACATAGAGAGAGGGGGATGGAGAGAGATTATACTTAAGCTGAGCTAATAATATGTGTTTGTTTAAAAGCCAGAAGATTTAGGGCACTTCAATATACTAAATAATGAAATATCAGGGAAAATTCACCGGAAGTTCGGACGGGAAAAAGAAGAAGTGCAGAACATGCTGTTGACGAAGTAATCAGCTAATTAGACCATAGATATATCATCGCACCAGTACAAATACAGTGGAAGGATTTCGAGCAAGAAGTTTTGAACCATTTCATGCGAGTAGCGATGTGGAGAAAAGAAAAGTAAATGACATGCGAAAGAGTTTGGATGAAGAACGAAAAGTAAAGTGCACAATGGGAGTCGATAGAGGTTGAGAGGTGGATTAGTTGGAAATAGATAGGCAGCGGGTTAATTATTCTTCATACACTCGGCTTGTTATATACTGCTTTCACCAGCAAAGTTAACAAGCTGGAAGCAGAGACAGGATGATACATGTAAGAAACAGTGAAGTACATTTTGTCACATTATCCATAGGACTAAATAGACGAACATGGCGACACGAAGATCATAGGAAGACTGTTCAGAGAGGAAGTGGATGAAATAAATGATGAAAAACACTAAAAACTGAAGGGTTAGAAGAGATACATGTTGTGAAAGAAGGGAACGTAATGAATAAAACGAATATAAAGGTGATAAAGTCATATAAATCAGGAATGGGAGTAGAAAATCGATATTAGTATGAAAAAGCCTCTAGTTTTCCATCTAATTAAAAGATTTCAAAGGCCGGATATGGTGGCAGTGCCAAACGTTATATCCACATTTCAATCAAAGAGCTGGTCTACTGAGTCACATGAGATCCCATAGTAGGAGCCAAATTAAAAGAGTGTCAACCAGGAGTTTTATATAGCTACATACAAACGGAAACTCGTAGCCTTGTATGGTATATTTGCAGAGAGACTTGTAACAATAAGTTGGGCTTGCTGAGCCATTTGCATGCCAATACCCGAGCATAGCAATTGTGTAAGGATGGTCTTCTTCTGTAAAGAAGCCGTCATGATCATATATATATATATATATATATATATATATATATATATATATATATATATATATATATACTAACAAGACCCGAGTTCCGACAATGCCTGGGTGAATTTGAAAATAATGATTTAAAGCCTCAATCCGTGTTGCACTTAAACTGCTTCTGCCTGAATACAATGTTATCCACATATTTACAAAAATTCGCCGTTCAATTTTAAGTAATTTACGTGATTAAAATAGGATGCATTCATAAATAATTGATGGCAAATTGTGTTAACGCAAATAAGTACCAAATATGATGAATAGCTGAATTGTATTTGATTTGAAACAATTTATGTCGTAAATACTTATTAATTTTATGAAATCTTTAGCTAAAATTGTATATATGCAAAGGTTTTTTTTCTTACACTGACTTCGGCTTAGGTTTTTTTCCTGTTGACACAGATTTTTTGCAGGGTGTACATAGAAATACTAAACAGTATAGAAAGTGTGTAATATTGGATATTCGTCTCAATTTTGTTCTCTTTACCTATCTATGTGTGACACATTTGTGTCAAATCAGTGTTCTAATCAGAGTAATTTCAATGTTAGCGGTTTCATGGGAAATCTCATGTGATGGTATTAAATAGAAAAGGTATCGAGCACAGATAAACAGGAATATATACAAAAAAAAGAAGATTTTATTTTCCTTTTCCAGGAATAAAAATTCTCCCTCTATGTTACCAACTGTCAGCAGATGATTCAGAGTTAAGCTCTCATTAAGAAATTGAACACAACCTCATAAATGTACATATTGCCACTGTAAACGCACATATTAAATTGGGTTGAACCAGTTTTTACACATTTTGATTTCTGTACTAATTAACTGTCCTTAATGGCAGAAAAATGATCCGTTCTCTAGTTTTATTATCAAATTATGCATTATTACCTTGCAATAAAAGTAATACCCTATTTTCATTCTCATAGTGCCTTAATCAACGCTGATATTTATTCGCCATCTTTTGTTTTCTTTTTCCAATTAGTCTGTTCAGAAGTTCATCTGTATCAGTTGATTATATCGTACGACTAGCAAGCGAACCTCCATCGAATAGTCAATATCTCTGCAAATTAATAATAGCTAAGAATAGGAAAAGATTAAATCAATATTTAAGCATAATATTCTAGGAATTTGCTAAATATTATGAAATATTATGAACTTTATATATTATAAATCTTTCAATTATATATAAAACAAACAGAATCCGAGTATCAACATGTCGATAGTTAGTATAGATGCAACATTGTTTTTTTGTTAACTGAAGGTTGTGTACTTTTTATAATCTGGATAAAATCAGGAGAAAGTACTTCATAATGGGGCAGATGCCACACTATTTAGGTGGATACTCATCTCTATCGGTTGATCAGTTGATGCGACTGGCAATCAAACCCTTTTCAAATACTCAATATCTCCGCCGAATAAAAATAGCTACGAAAAGGAAAAAAATAAATACACATTTGAAACGGTTTTCTAGAGAGCTGCTTAGTTATGTATGGCTATCATTTTCTATTCGGTAATTGGTGAGCGTCCGCTATCATCGAGTTCCTAATATATATATATATATATATATATATATATATATATATATATATATATATATATATATATATATATATATATATATATGTGTATATATATGTGTATACATATATATATGTGTGTGTATGTGAGGTTGAGTGTGTTTATGTATATATATATATATGTATATATATATATATATTTATATAATCGTATCTAAGTTCTTGTGCATTGAATATATATTGAGAAAATGATGGCGATCTCTGATGATGAAGGCATTTTAAGTGTATATCTCTATACTTGTTAAACTTAGTAAATTAGTATTAAATCCTTCTTAAACGAAGACGAAAGTCGACATAAAAGGTTGGCAAGTTCAATAAATATTGTCTGCTAGTATATATATATATATATATATATATATATATATATATATATATATATATATATATATATATATATATATATATTAATAACGAATACTAAGATCATATATAAAACAACTGAAATAACAGACTAAAAATCTCCGAAGGCCTACACATAAAAATTACAACCTACAATTAATAAAATAGAATTAACGACCGGTACTAACGCTCTATCAGTCTTATACAATTAATAATTAAAAATAATAATCATGATAATAATAATAATTATAATAATAATAATAATAATAAGAAGAAAAAAACAAAAAAAATAAATAAACAAATGTATATATATATATACATATATGTGTATATATATATATATATATACATATATATGTGTATATATATATACATATATATGTGTATATATATATACATATTTATGTGTATATACATATATATATATATGTATATATGTGTGTATATATATATATATATATATATATATATATATATATATATAAATTAATAGATATATAAGTAATAATAAAACTATAAATACGGGTCTTAGTAACAATAAGACACAGCCCCTTGAAGACGGCCGAGAGAAGAATCGCTCGCCGCGTCGAGAAATGGACAAGAAGATCGTGAAGAGAGAGAAGTCCGTGGTCTTTAAATGACTGCTGCCGAACTACATATGTATATATATATATATATATATATATATATATATATATATATATATATATATATATATATGTGTGTGTGTGTGTATGTGTGGAGCGTACACTCAGATACAAATGGGCTGATCAGTATTGATTTTGGAATCCATTTAATAGTCGTTAATGATGTTAATTTGTACTATTTTTGTATATTATGTGGGTCAGCCCTTTGTGGACATTTAGATGTCTTCGATTTTCTTTGTAATGTAGACGATATTATTCAAATATTTGTGAACAGTTTTTGTTAGGCACTTTCAGGGAATAATTTGTGAACTATGTTCTATTTAAACATTTAAATATTTCCGATTTGAATCAAAATCGTATCAATAGCAATACAAAACCTACCATTAATAAGTATCGGCTCAAATTTCATATTTTTATTGTATCTTTTTATTTATATTTTTTATTCAAAAGTCTTTGGTTAATCTCTAACATTTGTATGATCGTATAACTTATGAGTGAACTAAACTAATAATTGGCATTCATTCATATTTGAACTCAGACAATAATCAACTTTCGTACCCATTATGCTCTGATTGTCAGGATTTTAGTTGGAGGTATGGTTTGGTAGTTTTGTTTTACGGCATATCAACCCTTTTTGTGTTATTTAATGCCGAATCTGGTGATTATAGTAAAAGTTTTTATGCTTCAAGTTCTTTATATCTTCAAATGTTTAATCATCGTTTTTGGTTTGGTAGTTTTGTTTTACGGCATATCAACCCTTTTTGGGTTATTTAATGCCGAATCTGGTCATTATAGTAAAAGTTTTTATGCTTCAAGTTCTTTATATCTTCAAATGTTTAATCATCGTTTTTGGTTTGGTAGTTTTGTTTTACGGCATATCAACCCTTTTTGGGTTATTTAATGCCGAATCTGGTGATTATAGTAAAAGTTTTTATGCTTCAAGTTCTTTATATCTTCAAATGTTTAATCATGGTTTTTGGTTTGGTAGTTTTGTTTTACGGCATATCAACCCTTTTTGGGTTATTTAATGCCGATTTTAGTTGGATTTAAATAATAAAAAAATTGTAGTTTTTTCACAATTTTATTTATATACTATTTTTATTTATAAATCTATATTTTGGAATTGGTATTTAGTAAGTTAATTGAACATAAAAATAAGATGATGCGCTTCATAAAATTCATGTTTGCATATTTATTTTAAACTTGATTATAAAGTTTGATAATTCATTCCGTAAATGAATCCCATGTTATATTTTCAACATTATAGATAAACTGGTTAAATAATTATTCGTCAGAAAGTTAAATTTAATATTTTTTAAATAAGAAGAAAATAAAAATAAAAATAAATGAATATGATCACACGTCCCAATTAAAATATAATTTCTGCAGCATTACTAACAATTGAGTCTCTCTGCGAGTAATTAAACCATCAATCTAGTTCTCATAGACAACTGACTTTATGTGATTTCTGTTAACTCCTCCAACAAAAAGCAATTTTTATCTCCCGAACCCGGCTACCCCCAAATAATAAGCAATATTTACAATGATATGAAAACACTTTTTCACACTTGTTAATACAAATTTATAATAATCGTTAAGGTACACAATGATTATTCTAGTTGACCTTCCTTAAAAATACACACTAATCATCTTAGTTAATTTTACTTAAAAAATACCCCTTATTATCTTAGTTCATTATAATTAAAAATACACACTTATTATTTTAGTTAATCTAACTTTTAAAAATACACACTTATTATCTTAGAAAATCTTACTTAAAATACACACTTATTATCTTTATTCTATTTTACTTAAAAAGAAACGCTTATTATTATAGTGTATATTACTTAAAAATACACACTTATTATCTTAGTTAATTATAATTTTAAATACACACTTATTATCTTAGTTAATCTTACTTTTAAAAATACACACGTATTATCTTAGTTAATCTTACTTTTACAAATACACACTAATAATCTTAGTCAATTGTAATTGAAAATACCCCTTATTATCTTAGTTCATTATAATTTAAAATACACACTTATTATTTAAGTTAATCTTACTTTTAAAAATACACACGTATTATCTTAGTTAATCTTACTTTTAAAAATACACACTTATTATCTTAGTTAATCTTACTTTTAAAAATACACACTTATTATCTTAGTAAATTTACTTAAAATACACACTTATTATCTTTATTCTATTTTACTTAAAAATAAACGCTTATTATTATAGTGTGTATTACTTAAAAATACACACTTATTATCTTAGTTAATTATAATTTAAAATACACACTTATTATCTTAGTTAAAGTTTACTTTAAAAATACACACGTATTATCTTAGTTAATCTTACTTTTAAAAATACACACTTATTATCTTTATTCTATTTTACTTAAAAATAAACGCTTATTATTATAGTGTATATTACTTAAAAATACACACTTATTATCTTAGTTAATTATAATTTAAAATGCACACTTATTATCTTAGTTAATCTTACTTTTAAAAATACACACTTATTATCTTTATTCTATTTTACTTAAAAATAAACGCTTATTATTATAGTGTATATTACTTAAAAATACACACTTATTAGCTTAGTTAATTATAATTTTAAATACACACTTATTATCTTAGTTAATCTTACTTTTACAAATACACACTTATTATCTTTATTCTATTTTACTCAAAAATAAACGCTTATTATTATAGTGTATATTACTTAAAAACACCCCTTATTATCTTAGTTAATTATAATTTAAAATACACACTAATTATCTTAGTTAATCTTACTTTTACAAATACACACTTATTATCTTTATTCTATTTTACTTAAAAATAAACGCTTATTATTATAGTGTATATTACTTAAAAATACACACTTATTATCTTAGTTAATTATAATTTAAAATACACACTTATTACTTTAGTTAATCTTACTTTTAAAAATACACACTTATTATCTTTATTCTATTTTACTTAAAAATAAACGCTTATTATTATAGTTCATATTACTTAAAAATACCTCTTATTATCTTAGTTAATTATAATTTAAAATGCACACTTATTATCTTAGTTAATCTTACTTTTAAAAATACACACTTATTATCTTTATTCTATTTTACTTAAAAATAAACGCTTATTATTATAGTGTATATTACTTAAAAATACACACTTATTAGCTTAGTTAATTATAATTTAAAATGCACACTTATTATCTTAGTTAATCTTACTTTTAAAAATACACACTTATTATCTTTATTCTATTTTACTTAAAAATAAACACTTATTATCTTGGGTCTATTTTACTTAAAAATAAACACTTATTATCTTGGGTCTATTTTACTTAAAAAATACACACTTATAATCTTACCCGTGTATCGTGTTATTCTTTCTTCTAGGTTTTACGATGATTTTAAGGTGACAATATTTACGTTGAGATACCGCAATAGACACCAATGTTAATGATATTTTATCGACTTAATGTCAGAATATTTTACGATAAATGTTGATTTTATCTCCTGTGAAGCTAAGACATAAAATTATTGTTTCTTATGAATAGCAAGTTGGAAGTATGACTCAGATGAGATAGAAGAGATAGAAACGAAGTCGAAGAATTATATTCTGTCTTTTGTGATAAAAGTCGTTACTTTTATAGAAAAGGTGTATTTATGCAAAATAATCTTATATTGTCAGAAAGCAAAACAAAAATGGAAACAATTATCTAGATAATGTAAAGGTGGTTTTATTACGTTATCAAAATGGATTAGGATATGAAGCTCTATGCTCTGAACTTCTGATGTTCTAATAAACATTGTATCTTTTCTTTTATCTCCAGAAATATATATATATATTTCATTATTCGCCACCACTGACATCTCACAGCCTCGATCTTCCTTCAGCGCTCACAGTAGCCACGGCTACTAATTTCATTTATCTCTCCATCATGTCTCTCCCAAAATTTCGACGTACTTGCATGACATTTTTCTTTCAAATTATCATCCTGATGAAGCCTTACAATAAAGACGAAACGTTGATGAATATATAAACAAATATCAGTTGTTTTTATTCCTTATTCATGTTCCATTACGTCGGATTACTATTATTCTTACTTTCTCATATTTATATATATATATATATATATATATATATATATATGTATATATATATATATATATATATATATATATGTATATATATATATATATATATTGTTATTATTATTGTTGTTATTATTATTGTTATTATTATTAATGTTATTGTCACTGCGACTATCGTAGGTATGATTATTATTGTTATTGTTATTGTTATTCTAATTAATTTAATTACTACTAAAAATGGTAACACCATTAAACTTCTTTTATATAATGATTCCACTAGTATTAATCTTAGTATGATATAGTCACAATTAAAAAAAAATATTATCACAACAAAATTCAGTACCGTTACTGAGGAAGCCATAAATAATTATATTAAAATAGAATGCAAAATTAGCAATTAATACCCAAAA
>OY744555.1:38863210-38870710 GCA_963556195.1 Sepiola atlantica
CTCACGTTCGTTAAATGCAAAATATGTGTTTGCTCTTTTTCTAAACCTAATGCAATTGCAACGTATACACTTGGGGACATACATTGAAAACAGAAAACGAGAAAGTGATTGTAATTCAACGCGAATAATAGAACATTACAAAAATCTATTATTTAACGACACAATAGGTGGGCATTATTCTTGCAAAGCGCACTGGGTTGAAAGGCTTAAATACAGCACTTTGTTTTAATAGTTTATGAATAGAAATATCAAACAGATAACAGAAAACTACGATATATATGCAAAGTTAAATATACAACAGTTTTTGGAGGGGAAAACCATGTATTTTATATGCGTATTTACATCTTTCTTAGAGGTATTGACATATTATCTGGCCATTATTTATATATTCGTCACACGTCGGTTCTAATCGAATCGAAATCGCGTAAAGAATAGATTGAAATAGTGCATTTTAGATGCCGTTAAATATAGCTAAAATTACGTGTACCTATATACGCGTTACTGTTTTTTCTTTATTTACAGGGTGTTTGAGGCAAATCCGACACTTGTTGCAAAGGGGGTAAAACATCACATCCTGGCTAATAATTGATATATTCTAAAATTCTTAAAGTAACACTTACCGAATCTAGCTAATTCGAAGCATCAGCTACGGAAAAATAATCTGTCACATGTATTATGAGTGACGCTTGGAAACTATGTTAAGTCTACTAATAAGTATAAGTCCTTATCGATAGATTTTCACATATGGGTCAACCACAAACAGTATTTCATTTTTCAGATAGAAAAGTAATCACTATTTAATAAATAATAACCTCAATATAATTTCAAACACAAATACATATGAAGATGTTGGCTTCAATGCTTAGATTACAAATATTCTCCTGCTGTAATTAAAGATTAATTCGTGGTTTTACATCATGTGAAATACATTTGAAACATCAGCGTTGAAAATAAACAACACAATTAAATTATGGTTAACTTTTCTTTTAAAACACTGGCATTGCGTTACTGTCGATCCATTACTTTCCATACGAAATACGTCTTCTTATATACATAGGCGAAACTCACAGGCAACTTATACAAATAAATAACACGCTAAAGGTGGTAATGAAAACCAAATTAAAATTTCTTCCGGTAGAAAATAATATGTAAAAATACGGAATTTAAATGTAAAACGTAACGGAAAGTAAACTATTCTTAGAGATTTACATCCTATCTACATATTTAATTTAATTTATTCTTTTTTCCTCGTGATAGCTTATTAGTAAAGTCGTCAACGAGTATCGATCATGGGTTAATAGGGCATTGTTAGTCCTAGAAATGAAAGAGGGATGAATTGATTTAAGTGACCTGAATATCTGTCAAATCGTTTGTCTTTAAAAATCGATAATTTTTATTATCATTCATTTATTAATAAATGAATACTGAAGAATTTCATCTAAATCCGGTAATTCTCTAGTGTTTATTGGTTTTATTTCAATCAGTGGTATTAATTTTTGGGGTAAATGAAAATCACTTTCACTTCTATTGCAATATAATTAATCGACTGAATACTAAAATTATTTTAAAAAAAATGATTTTTTAAACATTTTAAACATGACTCTGTAAGCTGAGCCTTTAATTATATGCTCAAATTATGTATTTGCTATGTGTATGATATAAGTTATCCTATCAAAGTAAATTGTAAGATTTGACTAATCTTCATACTGTGATCGCGACTATCGTGAATTTATAATAATGTTGACCATTCAATTATGAAAAAGTGTAATTTTCTATGCATACATTATTTAAGTTCTTAATTGATTGTGTATATTTGTAGCGGTGTTTCTTATATCGCAAATACAATCAGTTCTGCATGTAGTATCGTTATCAATCAGATGTAGATCTGTCGCATTATTTTTGTTGACAGCAGCGCTTCAGGGTTAAGCCTTGTTTAAACTGGATTTTATAAATTTTCAAGTAGAGTAACGTAGTAAATGTCACCACTTTCGGATGATCTGCACAGGTATCATTGTTAGCAAATTTGAAGTTATTATATCAAATAATTGGTCCCCCAATTTAAAAAAATTGGGAGATTAATGTTTTGAGCAATTTTCTGTCCGTGTGTGTGTCTGTGTGTCCGTGTGTCCGTGTGTGTGTCCGTCCGGATTTTTCTCCGCAATCATCCATTGAATTTCTCTGAAATTTTGCATGAAGTTATAACTTTGGTCAGGTTAGAAAGTGACATTCTCTGATTTTAGAAAAAAAGTCTGGTTAGCCCCCAAGGGGTTAAAGGCCCCGAAATAGCCGAGAATCACATGTTTTGCCCCATAACTTTTCGTCCATCCATTCAATTTCTCTGAAACTTGACCAAAATGTGCATGCAATTGTTCCTGATCGAAACAATGTATCGCTGACCTTGGAAAACATCTGGTTCGCGCCCTCAGTGGGGCAAAAGCCCCCATAAATGGCAAAAAATGACCCTTTCCTCCCATAACATTTGATCCATCCATTCAATTTTTCTGAAACTTGGCCAAAATGTAGAGGCAATTGTACTGGATATAAAATAAGCATCCTTGACATCAGAAAAATTCTGGTTCGCGCCCCCAGGGGGTCAAAGGGGGGTCAAAAATGACCCAAATTGCCCAAATGTATTGCATTTTACACTCGTCACATACAGAGGGGGACCACGCATGTGCGGCTTGTTTAAATATGTACATAAATGTATAGACGGTTATTTTGTTGTATATCGTACATGTTTCTATGGACAGTTCAAGAAAAAAAAAGCTTACAAGCGTGTCTTTGTCGACTGCAGAGGGATCAGATTTGCGGAGTTTATAGAGGTAGACACCTTACATTTTTCAACGTTGTCATTCGTGTATGTGTTGTTTTTCTTTAAATGAATATTGGTTATTATTGTTATCATCTAGTGTATGCATTCATATAACTAACGAATGTATTCAGTAAAGAGTTTCGTTACTGGCAAGGCGACATTGTCATGTATTATCTCTCTATTATGATAACACATTTGAGTTAAGCTATGTTTTTTTTCTAAGGATCTTCTACTCTCTTTATATATGCACAAAATACATGGTGAAATATACCTTCGTTTAAGCATCGAGTTATGTTAGAAATTCATTATATTTTAAGTGATCTAATTCGACACGATGCAGAAGTTATAGAAAAATCTAAGCATCTCGTTCTATGCCATCTGTGGATTTACTAGTAACCCTTCCCCTAACCCTAACCCTAACTTTCATCCTAACCCTAAACATCACCCTAACCATAACTCTCACTCTATGTTGATTCACCGACTCAGCAATATGAATTAATGTCTCTGTACGCGTGTTCTATCTAATTTGCCTGCTAATTGCTGTACGCACCATATACATGTATATACATAAGATAGCAAAGAAAGTGTATTTGCTACGTATGAGAATAATAGATGATAAAAAATAATAATTCCATATGCTACTACAACGACTACTACTAATAGTACTACTAGTACTACAACTACTACTACTACTACTACTACTACGTAATAATAATAATAATAATAATAATAATAATAATAATAATAATAATAATAATAATAATAATAATAATAAAATAAAAAATGACACCGACCTCAGCTGACACCACACAAAATAGTCGTAGAGGAGCAAAGAGGATTGGATGCCCGAGGAAGGACGACACTAACCAGACCTCAACTTGACGAGTGCAAGAAGTTCTGGGATCTTGGGGAGACTTATTGCCACTTAAATACCAGGGGAGACTAATGATCGTTACCAGCGAAAAATCAATACTAGGCAGCTGTTGCGATACAGCAAAGTAATTTGCGGTGGTGATGAAAAAAAAGAGGTGGGGAGTAGTGGAAATCTGAGGAGGTTTAGCATTACTCAGGCTCCAGGGAACACGAATGGTTGTTGTCGATAAGCTATCATTGACGATAGTTTGCGCGATAACCTCTAGTGAGCAGAAATAATGATGATAATAATAATAATAATAATAATAATAATAATAATAATAATAAAAAAAAAAAAATAATAATAATAATGATAATAATAATGATAATAATAATTATAATAATAGCATAATAATAATAATAATAATAATAATAATAATAATAATAATAATAATAATAATAATAATAATAATTATTATCATTATTATTATTATTATTATCATAAAAAATAGTATAAAAGTAGTTCTGCAGTAACCATGTCTTAAAAGATACGTCACAGTGTATGACTTTTGGAATAAAATCAATCTAACTACAATAATACTAGACCTTGTGACCAAGTGGGTCAGCGATTCGCCCAGTCTGTGTTTTTGTTTTTTTTGATTTTCCTTATAAAGCTACAACGCTGCAGTTCTTTGAGTGTCTGTAATTCTGTAGACATGACATTAATATACGTTCCCTTTAACAAAATTTGGATTCGAGAGTGTTATATTCGGTTCACTAAGTGTATCAGTCGTCTTACTCGCTCCGATTTAAACTATTTTCTGTGTATTTTGCTTACCGGTCTTATCCAATTTGCTTTCTGATTCCAAATGAAATCCGTCGCAGTTCTTCGCATGCTATTCATGCTGATTTTCTTGTTCGCAAATGATAACCAACTAAAACAAACAAACAAACAAACTAACTAACAAACAAACAGTAATTTACAAACTGCATAAACTTTGCTGAGAGTTTTTTCTTGATTGGTTTGGGGAAATAAACAGACTTTCCTTGGTTTTCTCGGATGAGACGAATTAAAGATCGACTTCGTTTTCATACATGGCGCGTGTGCTTTTAAATTATAACGATTTGTGTCTACGGGCATTTCCTGGTGTATTTTAACATCTTATTTGAATCTAGCTGTATTTAATTATGCCGTCTTTATTTTACAAAATAATTATCTTTTAGTAAATAGAATTATTAATGTTTACTGTTATTACTACCGTCGTAATTGGTCATTAACAAATCAATTATAGATCATTATAATGTGAGTATGCTAATAAATGCTTTCTATCTCTATTCAAAAAATTATTGCATGTAATAACGTCCGAAAGTTATTATTTCAACATAAACGGATCTACTAAACAATTTTAAAGCAATACATTACTTTACATTCAACAGTTTAAATGCTTTACACTTTATTTCAAATTTAAAGTGGGTCTTGCATTGATTGTCAAATGTGCACAACTGATAAAAGGGATGACTTGTTTAAGAAGTCGAAATGCATAATAGTGAATAGACTTTCGTAATTGATTATTTTGTTTAAATACAATTTTTAATAATTCTGTTTTTACGCAATAGAATTTTCGATTTCAAAAAATTATTTATTTATTGTAAATAACATATAAAATTTCCCCCTCTACCATTGGCGAGAGTAAGAAAATAACCACATACATAAGTTAGAAAATAACCACATACATAAGTAAGAAAATCATCACATGCATAAGTAAGAAAATAACCACATACATAAGTTAGAAAATAACCACATACATAAGTTAGAAAATAACCACATAAATAAGTAAGAAAATCATCACATACATAAGTAAGAAAATAACCACATACATAAGTTAGAAAATAACCACATACATAAGTAAGAAAATCATCACATACATAAGTAAGAAAATAACCACATAAATAAGTAAGAAAATAATCACATGCATCATACACTACTGAAATACCCACTGCAGTATTCTTATTCACCAAAGAGTGTTTGCAGAACATTTTCATAATTTCATCAACATATATTAATTATTCTATTTATTCCGAGATCATTCACTCTCTCAACTACCACATCCACTTAGAGACAGTAGTCACTATACTTACACACTACAAATTATCTACTGTACCCGCCACTTATAACACCGTTAGATTTTTATTTTATTCGGAACTGTTACAAAGAAACATGGCCGAATACAGATTACGGGTATATCAATCCTTTATTCCGAACACATTACGTTACGGAATAACGGATTACATTAAAACAAACACATCACGATTAGTAAGTACACTTCTTAAGTATATAACATTAAAATAAATAACATAATTAGAATATTTTTTTTAAACCAAGTATTACATGTTTTACTTGTCAACACTACAAATAGATCTATTTTGGATTCAAAATTATAAGCGTTACGTTTTCATTTTTATTACGGTTTCAAGATCGCTAGACTCATACACAAACACGTTACTACATTACATAGACTTTCAACCGTAGGTAATTTCGGTGTTTTACAATAATTGATACTTTCATATTCCTTACAGATTTTTCCATTAACAGATATTACATTCGTAGTTGTTACTTACAGTACGTATTAGACAAATTTTGCGAAAATACTACTTCTCATTTAACATTTTTAAAATAAATATTACACATCACACATCAGATTTGTTTTGCTTTTCTAGCTCCATACGAAATTGGAATTTACGTGACTAAAATAGTAATGATTCACCACCTACATTTGCTCAGTTTAGATCAGCATTGATGTCATTTCTACGTTTCATACGATACCATCTTAATCTGCTAAAATATAATTTACGCGACTAAAATAGTAATTATTGACGACCTTCATTGGATACATTAAATACGTTTTGTTTACTTAACCTTTCCATTTATATTTTTGTTGTTTTTTTCTAAACATATTTCAGCCCACACAATGCAGCCCGCCACTGTAGACGTAAAGGTGACACCACAAGTTGTGAGCAGTGTAGCGAAATGTCTGTTTACATTAGTTTTAAACCTCTGAATGTGGGTACTGTCGGGAAAACAGGGAACAGAAGGGAGTTCCAGAAGCCAGCAGCTCGTGGAAAGAAGCTATCGGAGTAGAAGGTTCTCCGGCATCCGGGGACCTCTAGAGTGAATGGATGCGATTTGGCTTATTGTCGAGTTGGTCTAGTGAATTTACGTTGAGGGGCCACCAAAGTAGCCAGTTCATCGGAGAACAATCCATTGAAGTATTTGTAAAACAAGCACGAGAAGGCTACATTGCGGCGATGGGACAGGGACTGGAGCTTGGTTTACAGCGAGGGACCTATTAAGTTGGCGACTCTTTTTTGGACCTTGTCTACGAGGGAGAGACTAGTGGGTGAGGCACCAGCCCAGATGTGACAACAATACTCCATGCATGGATGGTGGCTTTGTAGAGATACAGGATAATGTCAGGTGTGAGGTGTTTACTAACCTGGTAAAGGGAAGCCACTTTATTTGCAGTAGCCCTGGCAATGCATTTAATGTACTTGTTTTAATTCATGTTACCTGTGAAGGTTGGGCCGAGGAGTTTGAATGTTGAACTCTCAGGTAGGGTGTTATTTGCCATGACAATCGGTGGTTGGAGAGGTTTCTTGTAGTTATTGAAGGAAAGGAGATTTGTCTTTACGGCATTAACAGTTACCAACCATTTATGACCCCTGTCCACTACAGCCTGTACTTTTATCTTCATTTCGTTACACATGGCACATAAATACGATGTACGAATTCTTCTTTTTTTACTAATTACACAATATATATTTATCTTGCGTGCCTA
>OY744555.1:38875710-38905710 GCA_963556195.1 Sepiola atlantica
AATCTGCAGGAATGTTAATAGTCTTTACGTGGTACATACATACTGATGTGTATGTATCAGAGGATTTAATTGGTTTAGTTAAATCACGTGTTCATAGAGACGACATATTTGAAATAGTTAGACATGCAGAAGTAGTTAGTATCAAGGTGCGATGACAACCGGAATCCTTTTTCTCATCTTTCCCATTTAGAATCCGGAAAAGGGTGTTTACGTACATTAAAAAGTAATATGGCCGAGCAAACAAGTGATGGATGAAATGACCCTGTAAATATTCAGTATGTTCCTATTATAGTTTTAACTTCGGATCAGCTTCCAGCTACATATAACAAGTTGATACATGGTCCCATGTGTATTCAGATCAAAGTCTACATTAAGGCGATAGACCAAGGCGAAGTCATACTTAACCGTGATCGATGTACTTTTGTTTTTGTCCAAGTAAGGCAATATAATATACAAGAGGTGTGTGACTGCTGGGATATTAGTTCATAGAAGAGCCGATTCCAGTGGCTACCAACATGATTCATGCCCCATAATTAAAAGTGTAGCTACGTTATATTCTAGAATCAGCTACTTACCGAATAAAGCACGTGTAGGTATGAAACATCAGAATGGTGCTTTAGAACGAACTGCATTCGAACTTAGTACACCCACGTGGTCAGTCGGTGTCGTTAAAAACTTCACCAATGCAACATTTTGAGTTATGAAGAAGTAGGGTTTTTTATATAAATAAGCGTCATACGGCAATTTATTACCTGCTTGATTTTCTTATTGCCATTGATTTCACTAGATTGTTTCTGGAATCAGATGTTTACATGAGGGAAACCATAAAAGTGCAGTAGGAATAAATTGGATTCGTACTTGGAACAGCAAAGTCTGTGTAGATAATCAATTCACCATCGCAACTTTTCACGGATCTTTTTTAACAGTGCGTTCATTTATACTGAACATTAAACGATTAGAACCACGAATCAGCTTTTAAAATGTTGCAAATCATATCATAGGCACATCTAAAATTTCTTTTCTTTACCTGTCTGACAGACCGCGAATATTGCTATTTCAGATTTAAACATACACAAATGATCGATAATCATTGTCTCTTATAGAGATGAGTGGGCATATCGTAAAATCATCTGGTCATCATTTTCTTTAAAAAGGAAAGATGCAGCCATTTCAAACAGGAAACTATATCGATACTCACCGGACGATAGTGTTCAGATAGAACAATATATATTTAAAACGAAAGCTGTTTATTGAACTAACCCGGTTTTCTAGAATAGAAATAGTATAGTTTAAAAATTGTGAGTAAAAACTTTATTTTAACACTTTCTATTTTTTTCAGTAATGTTTTTTTTTTTTTACCCACGTCTATATGGGGAAGTGTCCGCTTTGTTTATCCCTTATATAAACATTTGAAACTGATGGGAAGAAAGCATCTGTTAAAAACGATTATATGTCAATACCTATCAAGTTACAGTTATTTTTTAGGAAGAGGCTATTTTGACGGTCCCGGCGAAATAACGAGCCCCTCGTTATTCTGCCGCCTTATGTTTTTTTTAACCTAACTGTTATGGCCTTGTGAAAGAAAGGGTCATGAAATAACTAAGTACAAATATTTAATAACAATTTATTTTTATCGTCATCATCAGTTGTTATTCTGTCGGTTATTATAATATCGGCATTTGATACAAAAAAACATTAGAAGTAAAACTTAATTAAATGAACGAAACTATTACAGACAATTAGATACTTTTGTCGGATTAAGAAGTAATTTGCGTCGAATAAAAAAATGTTTTAGTTATTTAAGTAAAAAATAGTTTCCATTCATTGATATAAAAAATAATAACTTTTGTTAAAAAATCTTATTATTGCAAATAATTTAAGATAAGTTCCTAAAAAATTAAATCACATATAGTTTTTTTTTCAACAGTATGTACGTTTATATAATTTCAGTTTTATAAACAGTCTAAACAGCAATTTTAAAACTGATTTTTCACTATTTTTAAAAATAAATGTTATGACTATTTCCCATCATTTCACTAAATTAACCATTAAATTTAATGTTTTTTCTTACGATAAAATAGCAACAGTAGTAATTGTCAATAATTGCAACTGCTACATGTAACGATGAATTGTAATGCAACGTTGAATTGTTTTTAAAACATTGTGAGGTTATCCTACAAAAAGTAGATATAAACGAGGTTCAAAACGAATTATTTGTACTTAAAAAAACATAATTTGTATTTTTTTACAATAAAAACAATACGTAAATGCATTTAAATGGGCATGTTGACTATTCATCTTATAAAATGTTACATTATAAAATAATTATTTATCCAATTTAAAAAAATAGATATTTATTTTTGTTGGAAAAATGTTGAAATAAAAATAAACCGGCAGTTAAGTTGACTCGTGAAATAATCACTGTAACTGTAACAGTTAGGTTAAATAAACATGCACCGGAAAAATAACAGCCCATTGTGTTATTCTGCCGGTCCCGGCAGAATAACGATGGGATCGTTATTTTGCCGGTCTCAGCAAAATAGCCTATTCTTATGTTTTACAAACATTTACTAATAAGTCTTTTTACACCGATACATGAACTTCCTAGCCCCATAGGGACCCAGGCGTAGGAATATTAGATTATTTTCCTGACATTACTATATATATAATTAAATGAATGAATTTATATCGACTTTTCCGCAGCCAAACAACCTTTTTCATTATCATTTTACTTAATTTGTATTTGAAGATATTGTATACAAAATCTAATTGATCAAAATTGCGACATTCCACAATAAAATAATTCACCTATTAACTCTAGACTTCGACTAACAATTTATATAAACTGAAGGCTAACAAGAATCATGCTGGTATCACATTATGTAAAACATGAGGTTGAGAAGTGATCGAGTGTTCACATGCAACATATTTTGGAATGGTGTTCATCGCGTGTTGCATACGAACTCTTCATTTTCCTAGCCAACTTATATAATTACGTTTCAGTAATAGCATTCTAAATATTATACTAGTTCCCATAGTCGGCGTTTACGAATAGGGTTTTCCTGGAGCTAAGAAGAGTTGTGTATTTATAAAAATAGCTCATAAAAAATTGTAGTTTTCAGTTTTGCAGCAGACAATTAATCTTCGATTCATGAAATTATAATCGTATATAAATTATATCTATTAATCAAATATTTGAATAACCTGCTGTCGACGGGCTTATGGTTAAACTAATTAAGGGATATTTTTGTATAGAACTCCAATATTCCTGTAAAATGTTTTTTGTGCATATAGTGTAATCATTCATGCAAAGTCGTGTCCTCTTCGTAATGATCGTTGGCAAACTTGGATATTAAATGGAAGTTCCGTGCATGATCGTTTGCACCTGTAAATTTGCTATATTCAAAAGCAAAATGTGCATGATCGTTTGCAAGTGTACATTTTCTATATTCCAAAGACAAAATGTGTTTAATGTTTGAGAAATCTAAGAATGTATAGAATGCATACACACATACTTTCCATATTTCGAATGTTAAGTAATATTATAGGATGTATTTCATCTCCACATATCGATAACAGTGCTCTTACAATTTAATTTTGCAGTGTACAAAAATCAAGTAACATTTCTACGATTGTATTTAATCCTAACATGTTGTAGTTCATTTTAATATAGATATACCTATGAATGATGCTGCTATCAAAGTTACTGACTGGCTTCTTGTTGGAATTGACACTTTCATTCTTCATCGAAAGTTTCAAACAAAACCTCATTCTTCTCCATAGTTTTCATACGTCTCTGCTTCAGTCATTGCTCATCGTAACTATTACTTTAATCAATATCGTCAGTATGGTTCTGACGCAATCACACAGAAGAGCTTACAATGCCTGCAAGAAAGCAATTTATGAGGCTAAGTCTCCGTATTCCCCAAGGATTAGTGATCCTATCTAATCGCAAAGAACGGGTTCTCGTGATTTTTTTGAGAACTTACAATAGTATTATTAATAGTGTCAATTTTGCTGTTCCTCCTTATGTTACTGGTAATAAGGTTATTTCATCTTCCAACGATAAGAATTGTTGCTCGTAATTAAGCTTACAAGTATTCTCTTGATGATTCCCCTGGTGATACCAGATCAGGCTGCCCTGTGGCTCCCTGAGACGAAATTCACCTACATTGACGTTTTTTTTTTTTTTTAATTTTATTTTTTATTTTTTGTAAAACTTAATTATGTTCTACAAAACCAAAAACAAAAACAACAGCCCCTCTCCCTTTCTCCCTTCCCTTTTTTATTTTATTTTTAGAACTTGAAGCATAAAAACTTTTACTATAATGACCAGATTTGGCATTAAATAACCCAGAAGGGGTTGATGTGCCGTGGGGCAAAGCTACCAAACCAAAAACCCTGATTAAATATTTGAAGATATAAAGAACTTGAAGCATAAAAACTTTTACTATAATGACCAGATTCGGCATTAAATAACCCAGAAGGGGTTGATGTGCCGTGGGGCAAAGCTACCAAACCAAAAACCCTGATTAAACATTTGAAGATATAAAGAACTTGAAGCATAAAAACTTTTACTATAATGACCAGATTTGGCATTAAATAACCCAGAAGGGGTTGATGTGCCGTGGGGCAAAGCTACCAAACCAAAAACCCTGATTAAACATTTGAAGATATAAAGAACTTGAAGCATAAAAACTTTAACTATAATGACCAGATTCGGCATTAAATAACCCAAAAAGGGTTGATATGCCGTAAAACAAAACTACCAAACCAAACCTTGATGATTCCCGTACTGCTCTTCCTGATGTTTCTTTTGAAGACTAAGCAATCTCTTGATTCTGGTATTATCACTCCAAAGATGATTGCTAGGGTTCCTTCTTATCTTGACCAGCCGAAGCCTACCGGTCCTGATTCAATTCCTATTGTTGTTCTCAAGCATTGTGCTCTTGAACTTTCTTCTATTCTCTCTAAATCATTCAATATCTGTTTGTCTGAGTCCTGTTTTTTCTTGTTCGTAGGAGTCCCTTGTTGTCCCTATCTTAAAGAATACTGGTGATCGGTCTCACCCAACTAAGTATCGTTCGGTTCGTCTCCTCTCCGTTATTAGAAAAGTTTTTAAAAGTTTGTTTATTTTCTGGAAAGTCAGAGCCTCTTTATTGACATTCAGTATGGCTTTCGTGGTTTTTTGTTCAACTTGATCTTTTAACTGTTGTAACTGAGCTGATCTATCGGTTTATGGATACTTCAGGAGAGGGAAGAGCCATTGCGCTTGACATTTCGAAGGCGTTTGATTGAGTGTGGCATGCTGGTTTTCCTACACAAACCTCAGCGTTATGGTATTAGTTGTGGTGTTCTTTGCATTAAAAGGTCTTTACATTCTGATGAAAGCTTGCGAGTAACTTTGGGCAGCTTATCGTCATTATCTTTTCCTATCAATGCTGGTGTTCATCGGGGCTCTATTCTAGGCTCAACAATGTTTCTTCTCCATATGAATTATCTTCAAAAGAATATTGTTCAGAAAATGTACATCTATGCTGATAATACCAATCTCTATTCTGGTGTTTTATCTCACCCATCTCCATCGGATCAGTCGAAATATTGATATGCTCTAGTAGTTGACCTGGGTTCAGTTGTTGATAGGGGTACTAAATGGCTTGTTTTATTCAATCAAGTTAAGACTCCGTTCGTGTCTTTCAATCGTAGGTGTGCCCCTATTCTTTCTGAGATTGTCATGTATAATTCTGCTCTTGAGGAAAAATAAACACTGAAACTTCTTGGTCTTTTTTCTCATCAAATCTTTCCTAGGTTTCATACATTAGATCCATTGCTTTTTCCGCTTCTCGTAAAGTCGGTTATCTCTATCGCTCCAAACACTTTCGCACACTTGAGGCTATTTTCTATCTCTACAAATCTACAATCAGACCATGTATTGATTACTGTTGTCATATTTTGGCTGGAGAATCTCTACTTTATTTGAGAGTTCTTGATAAGGTACAGTAAAGTATATGTAATTTGATTTAAACTACCCTTTCTTCTTCTCTAATCCCTCTCTCCTTCTCTCTCGCAAACGTAATGTTGCTGTACAGCCGCATTTTCTATAAACACTACTATCAGAATTATGTAATGTATTACCTGCTTCTTTTTGTATCCACCAATTTGCTGTGTTATACCTCATTGTAATACAACTCCCTATTCCAGTAGCCTCTTTCCATGAACTGCAACCTTGTGGAACTCTCTTCTTGCTGACTGTTTTGTTTCACCCTACCTATAATATGTTTTTCAAAACACGGTCAATAGGCATATTCTGTCTTTGCGATAACCATATTTGCGATAACTATATTTGTTCTTGTTAGCTCATGACATCAAGTGAATTCATGCCTTGTCTGGAGCGATTTCCATAACAAAAAATAAAAAGTAAAATTGTATCGTGAGGTAAGACAACATATGGATTCATTTAATAGATTTTATGCATTTGTCAAAAAACGTGTCAATTCGAAACTTAGATGGAATACTGTAAAGATGAGTATCTCATTAACTCAAATGGCAGAATTAATTATATCGTATGAAACGCCATTAATGTTTCAATAATGGCGGTAAAATGTAGCAAACTCGAACAATAGAACTGATTCGCTGATTCTAGATCGACGTAATTGCTCATTAGTTGAAACCATCAATTTAGAAATACCTGCGTGTTGCATTACACAATATCGCTTTAGGCTTGCGAAAACCACAGGTGAAATGCTTTTAATTTCAAATTGATCTAATAATGAAGCATTCCGAACATTCCGAACATTCCGAACATTCCGAACAAGCATATTTTTCATAAAGATAATCATCTGATTTGATTTACACTTGTTTGCAATGACACTTATCGCAAAAACGAATCTTATAGCCAAAGCGAGACTGGAAGAGTATGGGTTCGTTATATAAAAATGTGATTTAAATGTAAACTACTTTTTGTAATATTCGTAATGTGTTTAATATCAATCGAAGTTCTATTAAACAATCTTCATGAATAAAAATAATTCATCGAATATAGTTTACGTGTATAAAGACATAAGAGTTTGATGTGTAACATAACACATAATAATCGACAGATTAATGAATACTTTATTTAAATTGTTTATTAAGCAGGAAAATATAAGAAAACATTTTAGTTAAAAAATCTTATCTAAAGAATAGCTTAACGGCCACCACTAACTGTTAATTTCTTATTACTTATGAATGTTAAAGGAAAAAAACAAATATTTATGCCATTCGAATTTGCATATTTTCTCAGACGTCCGATCACTTTTAAAAGTAAACATTTTCTTACCAACTTATATGTCTCTATTTAATTATATTTCTTAAAATGTCTCTTTTACCTTTACACACGTATTTTTCCCGAGATATAAAATTTAACCCGGGATTCGTAATGATATACCGTCTCATTGTTTTACTAATATATACACACACACACACATATATATATATATATATATATATATATATATATATATATATATATATATAAGAATAGGCCATTTGCACTACTACTTTTATGTCACCTTACGAAGATAACAATCACGATATAATGATACTAAATAATATTACTACATAATGCTACTATATAATGATATTAAATAATGATACTACATAATGATACTAAATAATGATACTGAATAATAACAAATTACGATACTAAATAGCGATAAAAATAAAGATACTAAATCTCATATCTATAATTTTTATTCTTATTTTGATCAAAATTAATTACAAGATTTTATTCTAAAAATATATCAAATGTAAAACCTGATGTTATCTTGCGAAAATAAAGTATGAGCGTCCATGTGTTATTTGCCTTTTTGTAGATATTTGTAATACCATATATATATATATATATATATATATATATATATATATATATATTCAATATTTTATGGAAATCAAATTTTGTCGTAGATAAAGTTAGGTGTGTATAATTTAAGTTTATAATTTTATATTATTTTTATGGGTAAAAGGAATTTTTTCCTATCATAATTTCATTGTGGTATCAATATTTAATGTTTAACATACATTGTTTCTGTATACAAAAATGTTTTTTTAGTGTGGATCCGGGGTTGCGTTGGCGTGTATATATTGTGTTCTTTTGAGGAATAAGTATCCAGAAATAAGCATTCGTGACGTAAGGAGTTCCGATTTTCCAGAGAAAGTAGAATGGAGTTCTAGTGCTTAAGCACAATATTAAGCGAAGCAAACTAACAGTTTGCAAACTTTGTTTAGAGTTACAGTTCGGGTAAGGGGTAGGTAACGGTTAGGGTTAGGGTTAGGATCAAGGTTACGGTTAGGGTTATGGTAGGTAAGGGTAAGGTTTAGGGTTAGGGTTAGGGTAAGGGTTAGAATGAGGGTTAGGGTTAGGGTTAGGGTTAAGCTAAGGTTAGGGTTAGGTTTAAGGTAAGGTTAGGGTAAAGGTTAGGTAAGGATTAGGGTAAAAATGACAAAGAAGGAAACATTACAGTTCGTATTTTGTAGTTCGTTATGCGAAGTTTGTTACTATTCGTTATTGTCACTTTTACTTAATCAAGTATAAATATTTTCAATTCTGGTTGTTTTTGGGGCCAGTAGTTACTAAATATAGAATTAACTAAATAAAAATATAAATAAATTTTCCTAATTAAACCCCTGCATCTATATTTACAATCAAAATAAAATGTTCTGATGATTAGAATAAAAACTGCGCCTACCCAATTTTCTCGTCTTGAAACTGAGAAACCATTCATATATAAGTCTCGAAATTATCGCTACCTGGCCAAAAGTCCATGCTTGTTGCACGTTACATTTATATACAAAAAGGAATCCCCCCCTATAAAATCAAAACTATTCAATATTTTTTTTATAATTTTGTTTTTGTTATATTTTTAAGCGCAAATAAAAAGTAGAAATTTTACATTTTGAGGGGGCAAACCAATCCGGTGTGATAGTAAAAAATTACAGATGTTAATTGTTTCTTACAAAACATATTGTACTCTAAACGTAGGAATTAAGTTTTTGTAAAGCAAACAATGCTCATAATAAAATTAAATTCCTCCGGATGAAGAAAAGTAACTTTAAATTGTTTTAACACAAATATGTTACGAATGGATATGCAAAGAACAGCGAAATGTTGTTCATGAAAATTACAAGCGTAGTTTCTGTTTTGTATAAAAAAACAAAGGAAATAAGTAAACGTCAGGGAAATGGAAATGTTTAGTTTTGCCGATTCTGTTATTTAGATTTTTGTTTTTGTCAACACGTTTTTACGTATTTTTTATGAAGTCAAAACATGGAACCGTGAAAATGTAATTGGCGTTAGATGTAACGTTTATTTCTAGAAATAATTAATAGTGAAAAGAATGTTTGGTTTTATAAATTAAAAATTAATGAAATAAAATGCAAGGAATATTTTAATATTTGTCTAACATATAAAAAAAACTTTTTATTTTTTTAAGATAAATGTATACATATAATATTTGTTTTACTTTTTCAGATTTTGAATCTTGGCTTTTCGCCGACTTATCTATCTCTGCAATTTCCTCTGATGATAAGATTTTGATCCTTGAAAAGCCTGGCTTAAGGAAAAATATTTAATCAAATAAATAGCTTTTTGCGAAATACACTTTGGTTTAGGCAACTGAATTGAAAAAAGATCTGCCTTCGTCGCTTTTCTAATTCCTTTTCATCCTTCTATCTATCTATCTGCTCTATCCAGTATATTGAGCTGTATATTTTTCACAATGGTTCGCTTTTAGTTCTCTACTCATATATATATATATATATATATATATATATATATATATATATATATATATATATATATATATATATATATTTGTGTTATAATGAAATAATTCCAAGTGGAAATCCGGGTATGAGAGCTCAATGTGATAAATAGAGCAAGAGTGAAATAAAATATTATAACACGAATTACATAATCATCGATGCAACTGGCTTGATAGTTTAGTATTTCCTTTAGGTAAGCTGACCGGGTTTTTAAGCAGTGGTCGGTCGTTCAAACTATGTGTGTTTTTGATTGATATATATATATATATCTATATATATATATATATATATATATATATATATATATATATATATATATGTTTGTGTATAATTGTATGTGTGTGGATGTGTGGGAATGTATGTACATATGATGTGTTTATGCATGCCTGTGTATGTGTACGTGAGTGAGATTCTCTCAGAATTTAGTCGGTATCAACTTTCAGATCCCCTTTCTTTTTTTTTTAGGTAAACCCCCTCCACTCACAATATACATTGATCGCTAGACAGTAGGTGTAATCAAACAATGAGATGAGGGTTAATAATGTTGATTTTTGACATGTCCCTCCTCAATTCCTCCATGTCATCTATGCCCAATTTTACAATGTATAATTATACATATGGCCTCGTCCTCACGGTCTGTATTAAAGTATGCAATTCCCCCTCTCAATTTATACTTATAGATCAGATATGCTTCAAATGTCTCCCTCTCTCTAAATATGTATTAAATATTATATTTGAATTGTCGTGTGTGAATTTAATTTTTTTTTTCAGTTTCAAAAATGTAATCGTCTGAATCGGATGCTTGAAAAACCTACAAAGTTGAAATAAATTATTGCATCGATGATTATGTAATTTCGTGTTATTATATGTTATTATATATATATATATATATATATATATATATATATATATATATAATGAACGATTCTGGACAATCAACTAATCCTTTCGCTGTAATTACGTTCGACGTTACAGTGTAAAGGAATTAAAATCACTGTCTAATCTCTTCTTACGAGACGAATAAATCCACGTGGTTATGATTGCCACATCTTTTTAGTGCAGTGAAGAGATTCGAAAGCGATGTTGAAAGATTTAGACTGTCATTTCTAATGTAATTTCTGCCCAGAAGTAAAATGCATAGTCTAAAATTGCATATTAATTTGATATGTTCAAAATAAAAAGAACTTCCAAGAGTTGCATTATTTAAGAATACTTGTTGAAAAATAAATACTAAGTAGTTAACGACACGAACTGAGGACTTGGGGGTGTCGGGTTTGATTCAAGTTCGTTCTACAGAAATAATGTTATCAAGACCCACAACTGGGCTTGTGTTTAACCTCCTGAGTATATAGTACGGACGATAACCTTTCTGTCGTTCATCCGTTTACAACTGACAACACGATGGGCGCTCGTTTCAGTCCTATTTATACTCCTACCACAGGGGAGGAGAGATAACTCTCGTTGACTCTTTCAACACAGGAGGAGATAACCCCTGTTACATATACATGCCCCTCCCCCGTGACATCGGTATGAATGAAGGGGAGATAACTCTCGTTGACTTTTTCAACACAGGAGTAGATAACCCCTGTTACCTATAGATGCCCCTCCTTCCGTGACATTGGTATGAATGAAGGGGAGATAACTCTCGTTGACTCTTTCAACACAGGAGTAGATAAATCCTTTTACCTATACACTGAGGAGAAATAAAATAAAATACATGTAATTCATGGAAAAGTTCTCTTAGCGTAAGAGTCATGATGAAACGCTATTTTGAATATAATTTGAGATGTTCTGTTATCTATTCTATCATTCTGAAGAATAATTGAAATTATTAAGAATAGTCAGAATCAACTGTTGAATAAAGACAATTCTACGAATAGACTGTGGAAGCCAAGTGGTATGTAAGCGGATTTGGGTAGCATTTTGGATATAGAGAATAGTTTGCGTTGTGAAATTAAATAATGAACGGTGCATTCATATTAGTTATACAAATGAAGAATCCTACACGGTGCTGTGAGCGGAATAGGAGAACTTTGTGATAGAGGTTAAAGGTAGTTGCGACTTTTTGTATGGAATTACGTATTTATGAGAATAAGTTTAGTAGGAACAATTGAAATAATTTGTAATCGGGGACGTAATTTATTCATAGTTTTGTTTAAAAGGTTTTCAAACATGATGGAAGTGGTGATATTCCCAGAAGACGGGGTCGATTATTTTCTCATTTTGTTTCAATTTATAGGGAAAAAGTGGCATTACTTTATATAATATATATGTGTATTACACTTTTTCTATATATTATATGATATAATATTAAATTTTTTTCTGTTTCAGAATTTACTTCTACACTCGAGATTATATAGGTAAACATGTGTTGTAGTAACTCTTTTTTCTATTTGAATATATACATACATATATATATATATATATATATATATATATATATATATATATATATATATATATAATATTTATGAATAAATATTATATTATTTATAATTATAGATGCTAGCGTTTCCAGCTTAGTGCAGGAAAGTAACAACTTCAGACGCAGCAGCAGCCATATCAACTCGAGCAACGAAAAATGTCACGCAATTAAGAGAAATTAAGATATATGTACCTAGAAGCGGGCACATATAAAAAACTAGTCGAGAGTGGTTAACGAATGTATTCGGAACTTTGCATTAGAGGTTTTTGACAGTCTACTTTTTAACATCCCCGAGAGTGCTCAACTTTAATTTCTTATAGGGGCTTTCAAAGCGTATATTTATACAAATATATTAATATATATATATATGTATATATATATATATATATATATATATATATATATATATATATATATATATATATATATATATATATAAAGAGAGCGAGAAAAAGAGAGAAACATATACATTACATTTAAAAATGTATCTCATAAGAAACATTCCGTACAGAAATTGACATTAATTTACAGCATTCTTTTCACATTTTAACATCTCTTATATTTAATTCAAAAATCTGCATTTGAATCAAACTAAATGAGTAAGTAAGTAAATATGTTTTCTATTTATTTGAAAAAGTTTCAACTAACACATTATAATTTCGGGCTTCGAATTTTTCTTGTTTGTTGCCAGAAGAATCCAAGTCTTTCTAATTAGCTTGGTTTCTCCTGGTAAGGTAGAGTGTTGAGCATGTAATACGATTCAACAAACGAACTAATGAGACCACATGTAACTGTCACCAGCAGGGTGGACTAATAAAAACGAGAGTGCGATGGAGAACGTGTCATATTAACCCGTATTCAAATCGCAACGATATACAAACGGACTAATAAAAAAAGAGTAAATCAATATTTCTTTAAAAACACTCAAGAATTTTCTCCAAAGATTTTTTTGCATACAAATATTTTCTTTATTTTGTTATTTTACATTTTATGTTGTATTATTAAAAAGGAAATAGACAACACACGAATCGAATTCCCAAATAATCAATATACTTTTTGTTTGTGTAACTTTTTCTTTTGCAAATCATTTTACAACTATTTAAAACATGAACGTTACGTGATAATTCGAAGAGAAAATATTGTATACAAGTAATGTTTAGCTTTTATTTTTTTAAATGTCAAATTATGTTGTTAAAAAAAAAAAATCGATGAAGTAAATATTGAATTTTAATATCTAAACATGCATTCTACCAACTGCGTTCGACCCTATGCGACTGCCTACAACCACCACTGCTGTACTGATGAGGTTAAAAAAACGAAACGATATATACTGTACGTAGAGAATATTTTAAAAATATTATATACATATATATATATATATAAGTATTGAACGTATATATATAATACTACGCCTAATAGGTAATAACATAGTTTATCACTCCTTTTGAAGTGACAGTTTTCTGTAAGTTTACTTAACCAACCCTTTATTTTTTATGCGTTGCAGGATTCAATCTAGTATTATAGTTTCTTCCAAAGGGTTGTTTTTAATCGTTAACTGTTTTGTAGTGTAGGTATTTATTCTCACCAAATCTTGAAACGACCTGTTTCTGCTGTTTTCCTTTTTCCTACACGAGCCGTATCAGTTTATATGCATACATGTCCATCTACACTCCTCAATATGTTTATTATTAGTTTTGAGAAATTTATTAGGAAGGGAGTTCACAAAATCGTCTTCACACATATATAATTAAAACAAATCAATTCTGGATAGACACAATACAATAACCACGCATTTTTAGGGCGTTATCTTCCCAGCTACTTCTGATCAACGCTTCTAAATTAGGCGTTGCATTATCTGTGCTGTATTTAGATGGGGAAGTTTATGGTATTTCAACATCATACTCTTATTTTTTTTAACTAATCTATACAAGATAACAGGTCAATAATACGCACTATTGTTTTCTCTAACACATCTTTTTTTAGTATCTTCGTTTTGCTGGTTTTTAAACGTAGGCTATCAAAGCGCTTCCATAAAGTGTTTACTGGACTCTTCTCTATTGTGTACAACTCTTTACTTTTTGACACAAGCAATCTGTATTTTCAGACGTTAAATTTAAGCAAATTTAAAATGTGAACTGACAAGCTTAGGACAAAATACATGTCACAATCAGCGTAAAACATGAAACAATTAATTTACTTTTTTATAGATAGACCTAATTCCTCGTCACCACATAAGAGAAGAGTTCAATCCATCTACTTTTGTAATTATACAAATCTGAAAGACGAACGAGAAAAAACTGTTGGCATACGGACACACAGCCAGTAATATTTATCGTTCACGTACGTAAACATTTAAAATGCTTTCGTCTTCGGCACAAGCACTCTCTATTTGCAGACGTTAAATCTGAGCTAATTTAAAATTTGAACTGACAAGCTTAGCACAAAATACAGGTCACAATCCGCGTAAAACATAAATAATTTAATATACTTGTTTATAGATAGACCTAATTCCTCGTCAACACGTATAAGAGAAAAGTTCAATCCATCTTGTTTTGCAATTAGACAAAGAATAAGATATTAAACTATGCTAACACATCTAAAAGACGAACGAGAAAAACATGTTGGTATACGGACACACAGCCAGTTATATTTAATGTTATAAATATACGAGTGAAATTCACGTACGTAAACATTGAAAATGGTGTCGTCTTCGGCTTGTGTTTATAGTCAACTGGTTTACCATAAATTATTCGATAATATTTGCTTTGCATTAAATCATTTTGTTTGCCAAATCGCCTGTAATGCATTTGGCATTTACCCAGGAATTACGACCCTTTCACCTCCATTCCTCGTAGAGCATTTCTATGTTATACAAGAAGTGGTGATAAGACCGATGTGAATTGCATTACATTTCTGATTTTGTCTGTTCTGTGAAGAATAGAATAAATGCAGACATTACAGAATTCTTTGCGTTTTTTTCTCACAACAGAAAATGCACACACAAGAAATTATATTGCGGATATAACTAAGTGATTGTTTTCAAATTCGTGCGTTTAGAAAATTATAGCTAATTATTTAACTCACGTTTAAAGAGCGAGCTATGGTTCAATTTTTTAAGTAGTTGATAGAAATTAAACATATTATGTACTGTATGTGTACTCTTTAATGAATTAATAATATACTCTCTTAAGTTAAAACTTGTATTTATATAGCACATTAATAACACAGGTGAGGACGGCGTCATTAATACCGTTTTTTGCACACAAATGCTACAACAAAAACAGATATAGAAAGAATGGAAGACAGAAATATATATAAGCAATCAGGCAGTACATAAATTAATAGAATGACCCCAAAAAGTGCGTGAGAAACAAATATAAAACACGTAATTTACAAAGAACTAATAAAAAGATTAACACATAGTAAAACACAAACAGATAATGAACAGAACGAATGTGAATAATGAAAGTAAAGAATGAACGTAATACACTTCAAACTATTCCATTAAATAATTATTGCCAGTCGCTCAGATACTCGATATATTATCATATTAACAATGGCAGATGCATAAATATTACCATCCGAGAAAAGAGTACTTCTAAAGTTTTGTCATTAATCATACGGCCGTCAAAAATGATATGTTTCGTAAATCTGATTTAAACACTCCGCTGTTTCCAGTTATGATGACTGATAATAAATAACTCGGGGTAAAACGTAGAGAAACATCCAGAGCCGATGTGTAAGTCGGTGTGCAACAACGTTCTAGCAATCTCATGCAACAGCTATGTGTATTGGCGCTTACTTTTCCAATGGACCAATCCGGTAACGTAGAAAATGTTGTGTCCAACATGAGTAACATGAGTAACATCGAGTATTCCGTACTTACTTACACAGAATTTGCTTTTCGAGACTGGAAGTCTGTATATATATATATATATATATATATATATATATATATATATATAATACTAGAACAAAATATGACTTGTTGCGTCATCCATTGTCCTCCGATTAGATGGTTTGGATCACAAAATGTGAGTTTGTAAAGCCAGTTTAATATTTAAACAAATACAATATTGGTCGCTATATCTCCTTTTTATACTTACGTTCTTACTTTTTCTACTAATATAACCTTTCTTATGATATGCCCTTTTGCCCTATTGCAACATTCTATTTCTTTCATTGCTTTATTAGCTTCGGCTGTTTACAAAAAAGGACATAAATGTAAATTGATACAAATCAACCGTTATAGACAAATTTTCAACATAAGAACAACATATTTAAGAAAGGCTGAGGGTTATAGATAAACACTTAATAAGAGATAGGGTCATTTGATGAGTTAATTGCAATTTTCCTCAAAATAAAACAGCTAAAGTTGAATTTTTTAACAAATACTGCAATCCTTAAAGTGAGGAATATTTTAAAATGTATTTGGTTTAATTAAAAGGTATATGTAAAAGCGTTAGAGAAAACTTTTATGAACTCAGCTAAATAAACTAATAAACATAATAAATGTATTTAAGCACTAATCATTGAATCTTAAAAAACTTTTACTTTGCTAACGTGATTTTGATCTTTGAAAAATTAGGGTCCTTTTAAATTCACTCTATCTACCAGAGAGTCTCTGATCGATAGATACACTTGAAAAGTGAACCATTGGCTTTGAAAATAGTCTGGCACAAGTTCATCTGACAGGCCGTCTTTTATGCATCATGTTACAATATAACACTGCATGTTTATTTTTCATTTCAATTGTTGCCGGTTTTTCTTTGATTATATTAGTGTCTAACTCTTATTTCTCCGCGGGGCTTAATTTTGATTTGTTTCAGAATACAATTTGAAGCATAAAAGTATTTTACTTCCATAAAAACAACATAATATTTGTTTGGATGTATCTTGGGAGAGTTCTGCTTGTACCTAAAAATGCGTACGTAAATTTTCAAACAACACCCATTCCAGCTCCACATCTAAAAACAGTATTGCACAACATCATAATTCCGAAACATTTTTGTAGAAAACTATTACAAAATAACCAACTGTAATTAAAAATACTTGTAATCTATCATGTAAAATTTAAAGAAAATAACAATTATAGAATTAATTTCGAAGTCAGTGTAAATTGCGGTTCAATTTCAATTGATTTTTAATATCTTTTTTTCAGAATCCATTTACATTTTATTAATTTTTAATAAAATATCAATCATAATTATAATTTTAAATAGGATTTAAATCGTAGAAGTATTTTATATAGTTAACTTAACTCAATAATTATATAACAATAACTAATTCTGTCAACGTTTACTTTTCATTTCTTTTTATAACATTGTTTGATTTTAATATCTTACGAAACCGTCAATCTTTTTTATTATATAAGTTTTTCTCAGAAGTTTCAAAGCCGAAATAACTTTTCTGATGTGATTGTTTAATGGTGCTATATTCCTTTAACACGTCTATTGATCACGGATTTATTTTTATTAACTATTGACAAATGATTAAAATGGCTGATGTGTTTACGATAAAACTGAATTGAATTCTAGTGGGTGTAATTTGACTATTACATTATTTTAAAATAAGATTAAGATATGATCAAATAGCATAACTTACATTAAAAAAATGATTGCTTCAATAATTTATGCTATTTCATTTATGCTTTCAATAAATAGTAGATCGAAAAGTAAATGAGACAATAATGTGAAAATTATGGAGAAGACAAAAATAACGCACACGTACACGGACAAACGTGCAATATAGATGTTGACGAATGTGCACACATAATAGAATCTAGTTATGTTTAATAAATAAAATAACGAAAAGCGATTTTCTCTTCCGAGTACGATAATAAAAAATAGACATCCGAAATAAAAAAACAGTTTCCATCTGTACTTTTTTGTTTTTTGTTTTATTATATTTTAATTTGACTGTTTTGTAAACGATAAATCATTCAAAAGTTGAAAGAGATGTTTACAAACTATTCTTTTATCTTTCTTCGTAATTTTCTACGGATGTTTTGAGGAGGTAGCGATACAGATGGGCACTGTATTACTAGAAATATTATGCGTGATTAGGAAGTACCTTCTTCGTTCGTGTAAATCAGATGACTCTGGTGTTGGCATTAGTTTCCCTGATGTTTTTCTAGTTAGAAATCTTTCTTGAAAGACATCGCGTACTTACGGTAAAGACAACGGGAAGGTTGCCAACATCCATAAGTGAAAGCGGTGCTTGGAACTAGACTGGATTCGAACTTGGCACACCCAGGTCTTCAGTCCGTGTCAATATCCACTAAACCACCGTCACGTCCCAGGAAGTACGTAATTATTATTAAATGCTCGTCATTTATTATTGTAATATAGTTTTTTTACAAGGAATGAATATGATGTAAAGTATGTATCACTACGTGTTTAGCATCCATCAAAAGCATATCTATTTGGATTTATAACACAGTTATTGATTGGTCAGTAGTTGTCTCACTCATCACTTTTATTACATTAGTGATATGGCTAACACATAACACTCTCTTCTCTTTTAGGTCCACGTGAGCCAATCTATTTTCTCTGAATACAATCGCATCGGTTGATGGCTTAGTGACAGAAATCACCCCACTCTTTCTGCATCATACTCGTAAACCTTCATCACAGATAACGATTGGCTTAATTACTAAAAAGCATTCAGGCGCCAGAAATGAAGGAGATATTATTCTTTGTCATAGTTCCTCACTTTGTGTTGATATCGTCGACTACATTTGCGATAGAAGCACGCGAAGACAGTTCGCAAGAAACGGCCATTTATTCTGTAACGAGAAAAGCCAAAATTGACACACCCAGCGTGATAGCAGCTACCCGGACACTTTTTCTTCATTTAAGTTCGGAGGAAATCACTTTATCGAAAACCACTTTATTCTGTGCATGCTATAATCTTCTGCTGTATATAATTCTATGTTACTTAACCAAGTAAAATTGATTAATTATATACACTGGTATTCCTTCTGTCCACAAGCTGTAACCCCATTTCAATTTAAGCGCGTATTATCGAGGCATATACTTACCTTGAAAAGTTCCAACAAATCATGTGATCGGGGAACCATATCAACTGATTTCACAAGTAAATATTTTGTTTTTGATAAATGACACACCACTTATAAAGGTTGAAAGCCACCTGAGAATAAGTATTATTAGGGTAGATAGATTCTTAAATGTAGCATCGTGATATATATATATATATATATATATATATATATATATATATATATATATATATATATATATATATATATCGGAGAATTGATAATACTAACCAGAATAGCAGTTATTCTACAGGGGAAATAAAATGTGAGGACGAAAGTACAAATGAGTCCTCACATTTCATTTCTTAGATTCTAACAAAAACTCAATCATATACTTGTAGTCATCATATGAATCGCGTGTACTGGTGCAGCTTTGAATTAGACAAAACGTAATTTTGTCGACGCAGAAATACGTAAACAGGCGAAACAAAACGAATCAAAACGAACTGGCGTCAATATCTTAACGAAGCGGCTTTTTAACAGAAACAAAACTAAAAGAAAGACACTCACCGCATGTTTATTTTGATGACTTTTTTGTTAAAGAAAATTGATGAAATACATGTTTTTCACGGGAAAATTATAGTTATTTTTTTTTCGATAAACGCTATTTCTTATAAATGAACTAAAGATTGTAATGGGCATAATCATTGAAAAAAAAACATTTTAAAGTTTGCTTATTTTTTTTTGGGGGGGGGGGTACTAATACATGTTTTAACCGGACAAACACTGACTGGGTGAAGTTAAGGTTACTAGGGTAAGAGTTAAAAAATAGTTCGGTTTTTGTTCTGCTATTTGCGAATGCTTGTGTATTTTACAGGTACAGTTGTCTGTGTTTCGAGCCTTGTGATTTGCTAAGCGCTTCGGCATCTACCGGCTGCGTACGTGAACGACCGGAAGATTCCGAATAATAATTGTTTTTCTGGGTCAAAATCTGTACCAGCACCGAATTTCCTTGAAGCATTATATTTCAGTAACTAATCACGATGACTTAAAGGCCAGTTTCCACACACCGTGTAGATTTTTGTCGAACACAATATGTTACTGCTTTATACTCACCATATTTCAAGTTCCTGCGTTTATTACAAAAAAATAAGCTGTTTTTATCGTTAATCTAATAAAGCATGCGAATATTTGAAAAATTGGAATTCAGGAATGAATGTCCCTTACAAAAAAAATTGCATCACCGCATCAGTAATATATCGTGCGGAAATCTACACTACTGAAAATCCAGGCGATAGTAAGTTCTATATAGGAAGCACGTCAATAAGTTTTAAGGATAGGTATTACACGCATAACTTATCCTTTAGAAATAAAAAATACAGTAACACTTCGCTGTCCCGACACTTCTTGAAATTTATAGACGAGAAAGAAAAACAATAATTACATGGAGCATAATAAGAAAGGCGAAAACATGTAGATCACTCTCCTCATCTTGTTTCTTATGCCTGGGTTAGAAACTTGAAATTATTAAATTTACGGATGGAGAAAAATTACTCAATGTCAGAAACGAACGAGTTTGAACTGCAAGCAATTAAAGGGGCACACGCTAAGCAGACTTTAGATTAAGAATAACCACTACCACTACCGACTGTTACTTCATTGTTAGTATAACACATACCAACTTTTTAACTTTTGATCTCATTACTTATTTTTATTTTATTTTATTTCATGTTTTGTGGTTATTTTATTATCTTTATAACCTTTTTATTGTCTTTATTTTTATTTTATTTTATTTTATTTTTTATTTTTTATTTTAATTTTTTATTTTTATTTTCTATTTTTTATTTTTTATTATTTTAATTTTTTATTTTTTATTTTTTATTTTTATTTTTATTTTTATTTAATTTTAATTTTAATTTTAATTTTATTTTTATTGAGTATTTTTATACTTTATTTTTCATATTTTATCTTTTATTTTTTATTCTTTATTTTTCATTCTTTCTTTGTAATTTTATATTTTTTATATTTTATTTCTTATTTTTATTTTTTTCCTTTTTTATATTTTACTCTCATTTTTAGTGTTACTTTTTTTTAAATTTTAGTTTTAATTTATATTATTATTATCATTATTAAATTTAAAATTCTGGCGTATTTATAATTTTGATCTTATACAACCTATATCTTCCGAAAATCACTGCACACCAACCTATAATAAGGTATTCAGCACATACGAATAGTTACCACGTATATATGTATATATGTGTTAATATGTATGCATGTATATATATATATATATATGTATGTATATATGTGCGTGTTATGTGTGTAAGTGTTTATGTGGATATAGAATTAACTAATGTAATTACATGCGCTATATTTTATTAGTTTGCTTCTCCTTACTGTATTTATCTTTAAATGTAAGTAATTTAAGCTGAGATAACTTGAAGCAATAATGAATAATTTTAATTACTGAATTATAGATGCTTATGTACATATAGTCCTGTTTTGTGTGCATGCATGCAAGGATTTGTGTACACATACACATGTGTGTGCACGGTAGCTGTATGCATATATACTGATGTTATGTATACTTACGCTATATAGGTATGAAAGTGTATGCGTATCTGTAAGGGTGTATACGTATATAATTGTATGGTATATGTATGTATGTGTATGTATTTATGAGCATATGTATGTATGCATGCGTGATTGGATCGGAATATATGTGTATGCACAGGTACGGTAACTGATATCTTATTTGTCCGAGTATGTTTATGCTAATGAAAAAAATTAAATTTTAATTTAATTTTTATATTCATTGTTTATTTTTATTTTTATATTCAATGCTTGTGTACGTATAGGTGGGTAATAGGCATATTTATTTGTCTATGTGTCTGCTTTATATACGTTTATATATGTGTATGTATGTATGGATGTATGTATGTGTATATATATATATCTATACATTATGTGTGTATGTTATGTATGTATGTGTATATACATCTATACATTATGTATGTATGTATGTATGTGTATATACATCTATACATTATATATGTATGTATGTGTATATATATCTATACATTATGTATGTATGTATGTATGTATGTATGTGTGTATGTGTATATATATATCTATACATTATGTATGTATGTTATGCATTTCCAGTTTTGGATGTACGCGTATATATTTGTGTTTAGTCTTTATAGTTGCATAGTCAAGGTTATATATTCTATGTACGTACTTGTATATGTTTATGTATTAATTTGTATACGCTTTGTATGGGGATGCATGTATATGTATGTATATATGTGTATATATGTATATATATATATATGTATGTATATGAGTGGGTGTGGTCTAAGCGAGTGTATGTGTGTGTATGTGTATGCATATGTACATATTTCTGGTAACAACTATTTATTTACGCTTGAAAGTGTGTATGTATACATATATATGTATATAAGCGTGGTCGTTTTGTGTATGTATGTATACACGCGTCTGTAATTTTTGTATTAAAATTAATTTATAGATTGAAACTGTTTTATATACTGAAAGTATATTCATGCGCACGTACGTACTTTAAATATATTTTCTTAACTGAAAGTCGATCCGTGTGTGTGTCCATATTTAGATGTGTGTGTATATTGATGTATGTTTGTTTATATGTACGGGTGTATCGGTTTACATGTGTGTATTTTACTGATAGAAAAGACACTTATACCTAAATGGGTTTGTAAAGCTGGGAAAGTCAAAAGGGGTTAAAAGGTAACGAAAGCTAAGGAGGTAATATAATTAGGAAAAGGATGGGCATGTCATAAAAAAGATGAAGAAAAGTCAACAAGTAAAATAGGAAATCCGATACTAATTCCTAAGAAATAGAAAATAACCAATCCCGAACAAAGATTTATTTGGGGGAGAAAGGTCTACAAATCCATCCCATTCCTCTAAATACTTGGTCTGACGAGGTTGACTTTCTGCGAAGAGTGCAACTGAAACATGTATGCACATATGTAACCAATTATATTTGTATGAATAAAAATGTATACATATATATATATATATTATATTGTGTGTGTATTAAGGCATCTTATTTTCATTTAGGCAAACATAATAAAATAGAAAAGAGAGTGTTTACTTAATACGACTTTCGTTCAATTTTCCGAATAGTCCATTTAGTATGGAACGAGAAACCCACGGAACTATTATATAAAAAATGTTTGGTATTCGGAAAATTGAAATATTAAAAAAAGTCGTATCAAACAAAAACATACCGTGTTATTTCATCAGTTTTACTTATATATATATATATATATATATATATATATATATATATATATATATATATCCTATCAGAAAGCAGCGGTTACATGCAGAGTGTTACCAGTTTCGGTTCGTCTTGGCATCATTCTGACAAATAGTTTTTAATTTTAACCATTAGACTTTCCTTTTCTGAAATCGCGTCGGATTCAGCTCGATTCAAGGAGGTGGGTATCTTAAAGTTCAACTACCGGGGAATACCGATGTTCCCGTTCTCACCTATTTTTCTACCTTCGACTACTTCTCTCGGTGGTCCTCACGCCCCGATCTTGTACTTAATGTTGCTATAGTGAGAAGCAAGTACAACCTAACAGGTATGCTTTTACTATGTGTCCGAGTGAAAATATAGTTTTCGAAATTACATCAGGCTAGCAAGTCAACATATACGATATTTTATTATTGTTCATATTGTCTATAGCAACCGATGCTTCCACAATGGTGGGCTCCAGAAAGTCAAGCGTGTTGTGAGCGATCTTGGTATTTACTTCGATCACTAGAAGAAATAGTCAAAGCGGTTGATAAATTAAAAGTCAAGCCTATGTGGCGTTAGCATCGTGTGCAGAGGCAGAGTCCTGTTTTAAGACGTAGAACTAATCTCGTCCATACAGGGCTTCACCACGCTCCTCAGCACCACCTAGTAGGTCTCGGTAGTGACTCTCAAACCCTTTTGAATACATAACGTAGGCATGACGTCCTCCTGGCTGGAGATGATGATAAGTGCAATAACGGAGGAGAGATACTTCGTATGTGTCACGAGGATACCTCCTCAATTTGATAGCAGATCTACCTGTCGTTTAGCCAGTTTGAATTTTAGTTTCATAAGAGAAAAACATCGGCATTCTGGCGGGCCCGTGCTTAATATCGTTCGGCAAACCTTCTTCGACTCATGTTGTGAGATTTGCGATAGGAAAAGTTACCAAACCAGTTCTTGATCGTTCAGAAGGTCGTCGACATTGGAATACAAATGTCAGCCGTGATCTTAGCAAAACTATGATCTATATTTATTTCTTATTTGTAAGATGTATTTCAGTATGAAAAAAGAACTATTTGTGCTACCAGAGTCAATTCTGATGTTATTGTATCTGTAGATATTTCTTATATTCATATATATATATATATATATATATATATATGTGTGTGTGTGTGTGTTTGTGTGTGTTTGTACATTTTTTATTAATATATATATATATTATTTGGAGCAGAAAATTAGTACACCAGTTCGATTGGTTTTAAGTTCAGAAAGCGTTTACCTCCAGGCTATCTTCAGCTTTGTATCATCTTGACCAGATGACAACAAAGCTGAAGTTAGCCTGGAGGAAAACCCCACCTGAGCTTGAAACAAATAGTACTGATTTTTCTGCACCAAATAATAAATAAATATTACGCTCTTAATTTTCATCTTCTAAATTAATAGAGCACTCTGCTGTAATTGTATCTACCATCCTACAAAAGAAGTATCATATATATATATATATATATATATATATATATATATATATATATATATACATAGATAGATGTGTGTGGGTGTATGTATAAACATACTTATCTATCAATCACTTATATCATGTAAATAACACCGTGTGCTTGTGCACGCAGTGCCTACCATCTTCCAGTGTCAATACCCTTCGGCTACAGCCGTAAATGGTTTATTTTCACGGTTTCGATGCCATTTGAATAGACGTGAAATAATACCAGTCTGTTCTCTGGGGAAATGCGCTTATTTTTATTCCTATGCAGAAACGCATAACAATTGGATTTCTATGTCAGTGAAGACAAAACAGACAATATTCTACAGGAAAATCTTTCAACAGCCTTCTTCTGTTTCCAGTGCCACTCACTCACATAATAGGGGCACCTGCAGCATTCACAGACAAATGACGAGTTCAGATTGACGGACAATATCTCTGTCTATCTAGCTACAGATCGATTTACCTAGCTGACTTGAATAATGTATATCTATAGAACTGTATATCTAAAATGGTATGTATCTCTCTGCTATGTTCTCTTCCCCTCTCTTTCTCTCTCTTTCTCTCTCTTTCTTTCTATATATATATATATATTATTTCATGTATCATCATATATGATTATGAGGAGATATAATTTATTGTGTATCGATTTTCCGTATTTACTTCAACAGTGCTACATATGTAAGAAGAGGTAGGTAGTACGTTATGAAAAGATTTATAGCAACTAATCTACACAGAGGCGTCCGCGTTATATCCCCGTAAAATATCAACAAGCTAATGCGCATGAACTTTGTGTTAATTAGCGTTTGTATATCCATGTTGTGTTTAGTCTAGTTTGCTAATCAATTAGATTCGTTCTTATCCCCTCGCTTCCACGGGTTAATGTAATTATCAGCTAATGGCAGGGATTCTCTAAAATAACTTTTTACTTAAACTCTTTTGTTGTTGTTGTGTTTAGTATAGGGGTAGTGTACTCATTTTCTGCATGTGGCTTATTAACCGGTGCCCTTATTTTAACACGTTCATGCGTGGAATAGTTTTATTTCTATATGTTTTATTGGTTGCTATTTTTAGTGTTGATTTAGTTAGGTTGTTTATTTATTAAATTATTTTATTTTATTTATATGATGTATTGTTATTCTAAAGTAAAGTTTATTATGTGTATACAGTTGTTTACTATTTCATGTCTACTGTTTAACTGGTTTGAGGCGGCTCTTTAAAGTTTTGAATTTCAAATTTCTTATAAAGACATAATCTACACGGGTCCTTTATATTGATGGTGTGCGTCGGTTTTTTTTAGGGTTCCAGTAAAGGATCGCTAGTTATTTTTTTATTCAGCGTTTTTGTCTTATTATATTTGCTTTTAAGGTCATAATATCTGGTTATACAATCAACGTAGTATTTTTTGTTATTCGGGTGTTCTTTGGCGAAGAGTGTGACTTGGTAAACTATTCTTCTATGACGTGTGTAACTGTCTGTTCTGGGTGGCCACATTCACAGGGACCACACTCTCTCAGACCCCAGTCTGTCATTGTGGCAGAAAAACGGCCTACACCAGTTCTCAGGCGGTTCAGATTGGTCCATTGCCTTCGTGGCAGCTAAGCCTCTGGTATGTCGTCTGGGTCGGTGATGAACCTGTGCAGTCGGTGTTGGTCAGCTTGCTGCCAATCTTCCCTCCAGCGGTTCTTGGTCCACATCTACTTTGAGGTGGTGTCTGGGACGGTTTCCAGAAGCTGATGCGCGTGCTGAGAAAGTGCGTGGCGTGATTTGAGGCGTACTTGTGAAGGGGGTTTGCTCATGATGTCATGGATCAGACGTATCTTGTCGATCTTGGCCTTGCGTGACAGTGCCAGGACAGTCGCTTCTCGTCGGATAGCTGGTGGGGCAATACCGGAGAGTATCGGTAGTTGGTTCTCAGGCGTGGCGCAGAGTGTCCCAGAGACTGTGCGCATGGCGGTGTTTAGAGCT
This sequence comes from Sepiola atlantica, assembly GCA_963556195.1. Lineage (NCBI taxonomy): Eukaryota > Metazoa > Mollusca > Cephalopoda > Sepiida > Sepiolidae > Sepiola > Sepiola atlantica. The sequence continues at coordinate 38,902,694 of OY744555.1, forward strand.
GCGTCTACGTTCTTGGTGGGGGTACTTCGGCACCAAACCGGGGCGCAGTACTCGGTTGCTAGAAAATCAGTGCTTGGGTGGATATCCGCAAGGTCTTGGTTGCAGCTCCCCATGTGGTACTGGCCAGACGACGAATCAGTGCGGCACGTGATGTCATCTTTGCCGTCACCTTTTCGATATGTCGACGGTATGTCATAGAGCGGTCGAGTTTCACGCCAAGGTACGTCGGGGTGGCGTCGAACAGGGGGGCGGTGTTGTTGCCCATCACTTTAAGCTTGCGTTTGGCCTCGCGGTTGCTGAGGTGGAATACCGCGGACATTGTCTTTCCCACACTGAGTTTCAGCCGCCAGTTCTTGAGGTACCTGGACAAGGTCGTCATGTCCGCAGTGAGCCCAGCCTCGATAGTCTCCCATTTTTTGCCCGTCTGTAGGATGGCTAGGTCGTCGGTGTACCCGTATTTTTTGGCTGTTGTTGTCGGTATGTCGTAAATGTATATGTTGAAGAGCATCGGGGACAAAACCGAGCCTTGCGAGACGCCGTTCTTTAGCCTCCGTAGTCTGCTACGTTGGCCGTCGCTGGTGTGGAGGGAGAAGCTACGATTACTCAGCATCTCCATGATGAAACTCACCAGGTGTCGATCTGAAATGGTTTGCAGCAGCTTAACATGGTTTCACGTAACCAGATGGTGTCGTATGCTGCCGTGAGGTCAAGTAGGACAGTGCCGTCTTTTTCTCATCTCTGGAAAGCGCTCTCGATGTCCCGGGTTAGCAATGCGACTTGGTCTGCTGTTGACTTGCCACGACGGAAGCCGGCTTGTTCCTTAGGTAGTATGGTTTCCACAACCGGTTCGAGGCGCGCATATAGTAGCCGTTCCAGGTATGTGTATGGGACACTGAAGCGAGATCGGGCATTTATTTTGCAGAATTCGAAGTGCACTCGTTCTTTTCATTATTGACTGTTTTATTTTTATTTGTGTGATTTCTATAAGGGTTCAAGTTATTACTATTTCTAATGGTTATATCTGTGTCCGTTGTGTTATTGTTATTGTTGCTATATTGATCGCTTTTAAAGCGTTTAGTTATCATGTTATTCACAACTGCTTTCATTATGTATTTTGTTATCGTTTGCTTCAATTATTAATTTTTAACTTTCGCAGTAAAAACTTACCTATTCATTCTAAGTGTAAATTAACGATAAGTCAAACGAGTCAGGCTGAACTCTCATAGGGCAGCTTACGTCCGAGCGTAGCTACAAGAAGTAGAATAAAAATCTCATAGGACAGCTTACGTCCGAGCGTAACTACAAGAGGTAGAACTAAAATCTCATAAGACAGCTTACGTCCGAGTGTAGCTACAAGAGGTAGAACTAAAATCTCATAGGACAGCTTACGTCCGAGCGTAGCTACAAGAGGTAGAACTAAAATCTCATAGGACAGCTTACGTCCGAGCGTAGCTACAAGAGGTAGAACTAAAATCTCATAGGACAGCTTACGTCCGAGCGTAGCTACAAGAGGTAGAACTAAAATCTCATAGGACAGCTTACGTCCGAGCGTAGCTACAAGAGGTAGAACTAAAATCTCATAGGACAGCTTACGTCCGAGCGTAGCTACAAGAGGTAGAACTAAAATCTTCAGAGGACAGCTTACGTCCGAGCGTAACTACAAGAGGTAGAACTAAAATCTCATAGGACAGCTTACGTCCGAGCGTAGCTACAAGAGGTAGAACTAAAATCTTCAGAGGACAGCTTACGTCCGAGCGTAACTACAAGAGGTAGAACTAAAATCTCATAGGACAGCTTACGTCCGAGCGTAACTACAAGAGGTAGAACTTAAATCTCATAGGACAGCTTACGTCCGAGCGTAACTACAAGAGGTAGAACTAAAATCTCATAGGACAGCTTACGTCCGAGCGTAGCTACAAGAGGTAGAACTAAAATCTCATAGGACAGCTTACGTCCGAGCGTAGCTACAAGAGGTAGAACTAAAATCTAAGACTGAGTTGAAGTCTGAGACGCACTTAATAATACAGGTGGGTGTGTGCAGTCCAGTGTTCTTGAAATAACTATACACAACTCATTATTTAATGAGATACATAGTCTTTTGAATAAGTGATTATACATCATATTCTTCAAACTAAAAAAGTTGTGTACATTCTATAACAAACGATTGATACCACATGCTCTATTGACTCAGGTATGCTTAAATGTAAAAATGCCACCGAAATATCCGCAATATACACACACACAGACATATATATATATATATATATATATATATATATATATATATATAAAATGTATGCGTACATAAAAGTAATACCTGAACATGTGTGTATGGCTTACAGGCGTCATCAGCATAGCTAAATTAGACAAGGATCGAATCTTCGATGTTGATGTCAATAGTCTAGCGGTTTACACCTGGCCATAGCAGGTGATACATATTACTTTCATGTAAGCATAAAATTAAGAAAAGTATATATATTACCGAAAAATACTTCTTATAAAGTATAGGTCAAATAATAATGCAATCTTTTGCATTAATCTGTATCACTTAGGAAGTGAACAACAAAATAATGATGCAAAACAAAGCAACGAACGCTGAAATCACCAACACAAACAACTACATAAAAATACATTAAATATCCAGGTGATAAAAAACGTACATATGTCTAAGCACATAAGTAAAACGCTAGACTATTTACATACCTATCAAAGATTCGATCCTTGTTAGCCATGCTGATAACGGCTGTGAGCAAGGAACACGTGTCTATAGATAAAATTATTCTGTTCTTTCAGCAGAAAGGTTTTGTGGAGTAAATTTCAATGTATCTGTCACGAAAACAGACTTTCTCCTCGAATCAAGTTTGTCACACCTTCGGCAAAATTTAGAATAGGTTACTTTTGATTTCTGGTCGGAATAGTAATTTCGTAAACAAGCTGTGTTTGGTATTTGCATTTTGGGTCTGTCACGCTTAACCCTCAAATGGGTTTTAGGGTTGTGGATCGACAAGTCATTTTAG
>OY744555.1:38910710-38915710 GCA_963556195.1 Sepiola atlantica
CCATTTGCAGTCGTTTCCTTAAGACACGCCAGACAGTTGCTGGAGCAAGCTGAAGTTCCCTGCTGGCTCTTCTCACTGATTTACGGGGGTTCCGCTGAAAGGCTGTCCGAACTTGCTCAACTGCATCTTCTGAAGTTGAAGGGCGACCTGTTCGCTTACTTGGGCACAAACACCCATCTTTCACAAATTTAGCATGCCATCTGACAATGGATTTCCTTTCAGGGGCTTCTTTTTTTTAATTTCCTGCGAAAGGCACGCTGAACACATGTCCACGATTCAGTCTTTGGAGGACGCAAAATGCCTTGTCTTGTTTAGAGAACGCCATTACTGCACCTGGAAAGATAACACGAAAATCATTAGTATGACCAAAAACTTGATTAAGCAAGCTTTAAAATTGCACCAGTTTCATTTTTCTACCTGGAATAGTTCATGAGATATACGCATTTGTAATGTTCCCAAGACTTTTGAAACACCCTGTATATATATATATATATATATATATATATATATATATATATATATATATATATATATATGTTGTGTCTAAAGGTGTGTTTTTGTTGAACTTATTGCTTTTGGCGGTTACTATTGCTGAAAAATCGATTATTTAGTTTACTGCGCTGGAAAAAAGAACACAACAAAGAAAAAAACAAAGTTAAAAATGAGACTCATAAAGCCCCAGAAAATAGTGTATAACCGTTAATCGTATTTCGCTTTTTAGCTCAGCAAAGAGATATTGTTGGATAATGGTCCTGTGAGGCCGGACGCATGTTGAGTGGACGTATGTGTGGGGGGATCGTTTGGTTTGGCTTGCGCGATTTATTGCGTGTAAACTCGTACAACCGAGTGCAAAATAGGGCTGTTCTCACAGTCGAAGCTCACAAGCGTTGACAGACCTAAGGTCAAGGGTCAAGGAGCACCTGCGCATAGGGGTTATGTGACGTCACATGCTTTTGTGTGAGAAACTGAGTTTTGTCAGTCTGGTTTTTGGAAGCAAGCTGAACAGACGGATTTTCTGAATGTGGTCCGCAAATGAAAAGAGGAATTCATTTCCCTAAAAGAATACAGGCGTGATGAAATTCCTCCCTCCCCCTTCTCGAATGGCTAATGACTTAATGAACTATAGATACTTAGCAATTAACTACGATAAAAGTAGTAAATTGATATATCTCTTCGTTAGTAAAACATATCTAAGAACAACAGAAATTTGACGTTTAAATAAAAGTACTCACATTTAGAAGAGAGAGTATTCTTTTATTTCGCTGTGTATGAGAATCTTTGTTGCAGCCCAATACAACGATGATGATACTGGACGCGCGACGTGTGGCAATGATGGCGACGATGTTGCACAGCAGTCCCGAAACGAGGAGAGAACTCAACCGCTGGACGACATCGAGACAACACCCCTCCACGATGAAGAAGAAAAGGTACGAGTAATTAAAGAACTATGTAATAACATGGTTACATTGTTAGAAAATTGTAAACAACGATTTGCCGTAAAGCGTGGCATATGAACTATTTGTACAATTTCGGCTTTCTATTTCAAGTTCAATAAGACGACACCATTGTAATGCGGTATTTCTTCTGATGCATAAAATCTAATCATGTACGAGTCTTATTTTTCACTTTGTGGAAATATTTGCTTATAGCCAGCCCCGTGGATTGAATAAGCGTTGGATTAGTGATATTATTCTTGTAAATAATGATATAAACATCTTAATTGATATAGTTCTCTCTCTATATATGTATATCTATATATACGTATTGTATATGTAATACATTTTTTGTTAAAAATATATTTGAATCTTGTATAATATATATAATTATATACAACATACATGTGTATATATATGCTATATATATATATATATATATATATATATATATATATATATATATATATATATATATTAATTTTCATACCTATTAACTATCTTCACTATCTCTGCAAACAAATATCTTATACATTTATTTTATATGTCAACGTTCTCTGAAAACCTGACAGAGATGGTTTTATATTTCTCGCTAATTGCTATTTACCATAGACAGATTTACTCAAATGTCTTAAAGAAATCGGAGAAAACATAGAAAGTATAGAAAACAAACAGAACACGCTTTATAATCATTTCAAATAGTCGTATGACTTTTAAGAAATAAAATAAATCAAGTATGTACATCGCAATCATTTTCGCCAGAAATTATATATCACTCACATTCGAACAAACGTATAATTTTACATGAGTTAAATATTTGTTCAAGTCACGTTTCATTAAAATAATGGCAAGTAAAATACGATACGATTTTGAAAGAGTACATGTGTTGTTTATATATTCATACCGAGAGATAAATGAAAGTATATAAATATCACGAGTAAACGCGATTACAGTGTCATTATCAAACAGTCTTATCGTTTTTATACATATGTATACTACTACTACTACTACTACTACTACTACTACTACTACTACTACTACCACCACTGCTACTACTACTAATAATAATAATACTACTAATACTACTACTACTACTAATAATAATAATTGTTGTGAAGTTGTCCAACAGTGAAAAGAAGTCAAGTCTAGGTTGGGTTAAGAAAACAAGTGTATTAACATAAAAGCTACAAAGGTAAGGAAACTGACTGGCATACGGCAAGTGAATATCAATACTGTCCTTTTTTCTCCCTGGTGATTGTCTACTCGCACTATTTATAGTGAGAACCGGTGTAGTTTCTCTTCTGTTAGAACGGCCGGTGTAATAATAATAATAATAATAATAATAATAATAATTGTTTAACTGGTGCCGGCCTAGACTGACACGAGACAAAATATTTTTAGAGGGTCGAGGAGAATGAGAAGACCGAGGAGGGACATCACAAACCAGACATCCACTGGAAATGTGCAGAGAATGCTGGGACCTTGGAGAGGCTTATTGCAACCCAATTCCCAGAGAATACCAATTGTCCTTACCAGCGAGAAATCAATGGCTGTTTCGATACCGCATCGTTATCAAAAATATCTGAAGAATACTGGAAATCTGGGAAGGCTCGTTGTCACTCACACTCCAGGAAATACCACTGGGTGTTGTCAGTGAGTAATCACTGACGATGATCTGTGTGAAAACTCCTAGTGAGTACAAATAATAATAATTATGTAATGAAATGGATGAAACCTTAACGAATATTGTATCTGATTACCCAATGTTAGCACAACATTAGTATGAAAAATGCAGAGACGACAATGTCGCTAAGGTACTAAAAGAGAATATATGCACACTTTATGAATTGGACAACAATAAGAAGTGATATGAGCATAAGCCAGAAGTTGTACAGGAGAACGACAATGTCAAACATCTTTGGGGCATGCGCATACAGACTGATAAGTTCTTAAACATTCAAAACCCGACTCAATCTCTCTAAACAAAAACAACAGAACTTGCTTTATCATTGATATAGCCCGCCCCTTCGAAACCAGAATGCAGGAGAAAAGAACACAACAATAAAAATAGATATCAAGATCTAAAATGAGAATTAGTTAGACTATGGAAATTTAAAGAAGTCAACGTGATTTCCGTTGTAATTAGAACGCTTAGAACCATAACAAAAATCCACCAGAAATGGCTTAAATAGATTGACGAGACAATTCCTTTTCCAATTTTGCAAAACGCTAGCCTGTTAGGAACAGCGAAATTGTTAAGGTACAGCTTGCATGTATTAGGTCAAGAGAATTGACTTGATGTTTAAAAAGAAAACTAACTAAATACATTTAACAGTTGAGACAAGTATGACATAATAATTATAATAATCAGTTGAAATAAAATAAAATAAAACAAAAAATAGAAAGAACACAGGAAGAATCAAATAAAACGTCCATAGAAATCCAATAATAATGGATTGCCACCAACCCCCATAATGGTGATGACGGGTTCAGAAAGATACAACAAGGGAAGTCATCATCGAATCTCCACTGGCATAACACTACGCTTAAGTCAAATAGACGTATACATTAACAAATCAAGACTAAATGAAAATAGTATCTTGATTCATCTATCAAAATATTTCCAAAATTATTCTTGAACTGAAGAGGGCGAATACATCCAAAATTAGAGAATCGGCAAAAGAGAATAATGTCAGAGTTATTGACAATTTGAAAGATTGTATTCATTAAATGGCGATAAATCAAAGAATTATTCACATTTATGACTGAACTTTATGAATAAGGCAGGTTTAGAGAAAAATTGATTTCTACCAAATATGGCTGGGTTGCGGAATGGATTATAGAACTGTATTAACGATTCCACGGGTGTCAGTTTGGGGGTCACCCTGTATTTAATTATTACGGTTGGCGTACTTATCGGGATCAAATTTGTCCAATTGTTAAAGTGATGTGTTTCACTGACTTCAAATGCTAAACTGAGGATTTCAAAAAAAGTGTTTTCTTTCACCTTATTTAACTATACCGATATCTTCTCGGCCAAGTGTAAGATTACTTGACCATTATTTTAACCAATGTCGATTAATTAAACACCTGTTGTTCACTAACTATTTCATTGTCGATTAATTAAACACCTGTTGTTTACTAACTATTTCACCACGAACATACATATACTAATAACACACTGTGTATCTTACGGTACACACGAGATCTAAAACGATTATATAATCCACTAAAACAGAATTAGAAGACATCAGAAGATCCTTATTAACATCATAAGTCGATGACGTCATCGTTTTCAGACGATACATTAACAAAAGGCGATTGGTTAGAAATCATCACGAATATCCTTAATGACGTTTTAAATGAAAGGCATCATTGTTTTGGGACGTTATCCAGTAAAAAAGACGGGCCGAAATACAATTTATAACGTCATTAATTTATCATCGGACGGATGATATCACCGTCTAGGAACGAACCCCGAGAGTCAGCTTCGTTGTTCGAACGCATAAGCCTCGCTGTCAATTACGGTGTCGTCCCGGAATATCTAGATGTTATTCGATGTCGTGC
>OY744555.1:38918210-38963210 GCA_963556195.1 Sepiola atlantica
TTATTGAATTATAACAGATATTTACTTTGTTCTGAATAGTTGTTATGTTTTATTGAATTATAACAGATATTTACTCTGTTCTGAATAGTTGTTATATTTTATTGAATTATAACAGATATTTACTTTGTTCTGAATAGTTGTTATGTTTTATTGAATTATAACAGATATTTACTCTGTTCTGAATAGTTGTTATATTTTATTGAATTATAACAGATATTATACTTTGTTCTGAATAGTTGTTATATTTTATTGAATTATAACAGATATTTACTTTGTTCTGAATATTTGTTATATTTTATTGAATTATAACAGATATTATACTTTGTTCTGAATGGTTGTTATATTTTATTGAATTATAACAGATATTTACTTTGTTCTGAATAGTTGTTATATTTTATTGAATTATAACAGATATTATACTTTGTTCTGAATGGTAGTTATATTTTATTGAATTATAACAGATATTTACTTTGTTCTGAATAGTTGTTATATTTTATTGAATTATAACAGATATTATACTTTGTTCTGAATAGTTGTTATATTTTATTGAATTATAACAGATATTTACTTTGTTCTGAATAGTTGTTATGTTTTATTAAATTATAACAGATATTTACTCTGTTCTGAATAGTTGTTATATTTTATTGAATTATAACAGATATTTACTTTGTTCTGAATAGTTGTTATATTTTATTGAATTATAACAGATATTTACTTTGTTCTGAATAGTTGTTATGTTTTATTGAATTATAACAGATATTTACTCTGTTCTGAATAGTTGTTATATTTTATTGAATTATAACAGATATTTACTTTGTTCTGAATAGTTGTTATGTTTTATTGAATTATAACAGATATTTACTTTGTTCTGAATAGTTGTTATATTTTATTGAATTATAACAGATATTATACTTTGTTCTGAATAGTTGTTATATTTTATTGAATTATAACAAATATTTACTTTGTTCTGAATATTTGTTATATTTTATTGAATTATAACAGATATTATACTTTGTTCTGAATGGTTGTTATATTTTATTGAATTATAACAGATATTTACTTTGTTCTGAATAGTTGTTATATTTTATTGAATTATAACAGATATTATACTTTGTTCTGAATAGTTGTTATATTTTATTGAATTATAACAGATATTTACTTTGTTCTGAATAGTTGTTATGTTTTATTGAATTATAACAGATATTTACTCTGTTCTGAATAGTTGTTATATTTTATTGAATTATAACAGATATTTACTTTGTTCTGAATAGTTGTTATGTTTTATTGAATTATAACAGATATTTACTCTGTTCTGAATAGTTGTTATATTTTATTGAATTATAACAGATATTATACTTTGTTCTGAATAGTTGTTATATTTTATTGAATTATAACAGATATTTACTTTGTTCTGAATATTTGTTATATTTTATTGAATTATAACAGATATTATACTTTGTTCTGAATGGTTGTTATATTTTATTGAATTATAACAGATATTTACTTTGTTCTGAATAGTTGTTATATTTTATTGAATTATAACAGATATTATACTTTGTTCTGAATAGTTGTTATATTTTATTGAATTATAACAGATATTTACTTTGTTCTGAATAGTTGTTATGTTTTATTGAATTATAACAGATATTTACTCTGTTCTGAATAGTTGTTATATTTTATTGAATTATAACAGATATTTACTTTGTTCTGAATAGTTGTTATATTTTATTGAATTATAACAGATATTTACTTTGTTCTGAATAGTTGTTATGTTTTATTGAATTATAACAGATATTATACTTTGTTCTGAATAGTTGTTATATTTTATTGAATTATAACAGATATTTACTTTGTTCTGAATAGTTGTTATATTTTATTGAATTATAACAGATATTTACTTTGTTCTGAATATTTGTTATATTTAATTGAATTATAACAGATATTATACTTTGTTCTGAATGGTTGTTATATTTTATTGAATTATAACAGATATTTACTTTGTTCTGAATAGTTGTTATATTTTATTGAATTATAACAGATATTATACTTTGTTCTGAATAGTTGTTATATTTTATTGAATTATAACAGATATTTACTTTGTTCTGAATATTTGTTATATTTTATTGAATTATAACAGATATTATACTTTGTTCTGAATGGTTGTTATATTTTATTGAATTATAACAGATATTTACTTTGTTCTGAATAGTTGTTATATTTTATTGAATTATAACAGATATTATACTTTGTTCTGAATAGTTGTTATATTTTATTGAATTATAACAGATATTTACTTTGTTCTGAATAGTTGTTATGTTTTATTGAATTATAACAGATATTTACTCTGTTCTGAATAGTTGTTATATTTTATTGAATTATAACAGATATTTACTTTGTTCTGAATAGTTGTTATGTTTTATTGAATTATAACAGATATTTACTCTGTTCTGAATAGTTGTTATATTTTATTGAATTATAACAGATATTTACTTTGTTCTGAATAGTTGTTATATTTTATTGAATTATAACAGATATTATACTTTGTTCTGAATAGTTGTTATATTTTATTGAATTATAACAGATATTTACTTTGTTCTGAATATTTGTTATATTTTATTGAATTATAACAGATATTTACTTTGTTCTGAATAGTTGTTATGTTTTATTGAATTATAACAGATATTTACTCTGTTCTGAATAGTTGTTATATTTTATTGAATTATAACAGATATTTACTTTGTTCTGAATAGTTGTTATATTTTATTGAATTATAACAGATATTTACTCTTTTCTGAATAGTTGTTATATTTTATTGAATTATAACAGATATTTACTTTGTTCTGAATAGTTGTTATATTTTATTGAATTATAACAGATATTTACTTTGTTCTGAATATTTGTTATATTTTATTGAATTATAACAGATATTTACTTTGTTCTGAATAGTTGTTATATTTTATTGAATTATAACAGATATTTTCTTTGTTCTGAATAGTTGTTATGTTTTATTGAATTATAACAGATATTTACTCTGTTCTGAATAGTTGTTATATTTTATTGAATTATAACAGATATTTACTTTGTTCTGAATAGTTGTTATATTTTATTGAATTATAACAGATATTTACTTTGTTCTGAATATTTGTTATATTTTATTGAATTATAACAGATATTTACTTTGTTCTGAATAGTTGTTATATTTTATTGAATTATAACAGATATTTACTTTGTTCTGAATAGTTGTTATATTTTATTGAATTATAACAGATATTTACTTTGTTCTGAATATTTGTTATATTTTATTGAATTATAACAGATATTTACTTTGTTCTGAATAGTTGTTATATTTTATTGAATTATAACAGATATTTACTCTGTTCTGAATAGTTGTTATATTTTATTGAATTATAACAGATATTTACTTTGTTCTGAATAGTTGTTATATTTTATTGAATTATAACAGATATTTACTCTGTTCTGAATAGTTGTTATATTTTATTGAATTATAACAGATATTTACTTTGTTCTGAATAGTTGTTATATTTTATTGAATTATAACAGATATTTACTCTGTTCTGAATAGTTGTTATATTTTATTGAATTATAACAGATATTTACTCTGTTCTGAATAGTTGTTATATTTTATTGAATTATAACCATAGAGTTTTCAAAAAGAAGTTAAAGTTGATTTAATCCATATTTTTGCTTAGTTTTTTTTATGAATGTATTTTTCAAAATTATATATTTTTAAAACACGCACAAACAATCTGTATTTGAAAGACATTTTGGTTTTTTATTTCTCATGAATATAATTTAATTAGACACTCTGTTATTCATTATTAAATTATGTATTTTTTTAATTTTTGACATATTGCTTCAAACAATACATTACTGTACTCCTAAATTATACGCCCTTCCTTTTTAAATACAGTATTTTCTAAGAATAGAAAAAAATCAAAATGTCACTCGAAAATAAACTTTTTGTGTGCCAATTTTGCGTACATTTTCTCCGTTATCAATAAAATTATCAGACAACATCGCATGTGTCTGTGGTTCTCGCTTATATTGGACTTTCATAAATACACGTTGAATTAATATTTTTTGTTTACTATTGCAAAACTAAAACGTACATTTAACTACCCCCCCTCAATTTATTGCTGCCCGAATGGCGTGGAGGTTTTGTTAGTACATAATAATAAAAGTTAACATGCTTTCAGTCTATTCGTGAACATTAATCACGTTCCATTAAAAAAGGGCTACGAAACATCTGATGCCCAAATAGATGCACTGTTTTAGTGTAAGTATACATTTTACAGAAAAAAATCGCAAAAAGGCATAACATCTGTAAAGTTAGCATGTAGAAACTAAAATACCGTCGCGTCATGTTTGTTCGTACACCCCTAAAAATAACAAACGATTGAAGTCTACATGAATGGTAGCCGTGTGTTGGCAATTGAAGAAAGTATATTGCGTTATGTCTTTTTTTTGTTTTACTCGACTGCTTCTTTATTCTAAGCATGAAGACAATATAGACAAAATTAATTGCAAACATGTCTAGAGGTCAACATAAACATTGAGTGGATCGGTTCCCGACCTGGGAATAGAAAAACACTTATATTGTCTAATTTCTTTTTCCGTGTAAGTACATGATGTTACCATGTGCTTACACACACACCCACACACATACACACACACACATACACACACACACATATATATATATATAAATATATATATATATGTATATATATATACATATATATATATTACTTATAATTGTGGAATATTAGTTGCTGTAAAAATTTCCGTGGCCTTGCAAGCCGAGGACTTGTACCAATCTGCAAATACAAACAACATTATACACAGCCATGCAATAGCGATATTCGACTAGGGTGTCTAGAAATAATGTTTAAAACAGGATTTCCAATAACAATTTATTAAGAAAACAAGTAGAAAATAAAAAAATGATAGGATTAGTTTTAAGGTCACGTGTCAGGATCAGACGTCATAGAGATGATGTCTGAAGCTACAGGTAACGGATACGCTGATCAAGTCTTCTTCTTTACCGCAATAAAGAGTGGTTGTGATAAGAATAGCTCCACTCAATGTAGAAATGGTTATGATGAGATGCACAATGTATTATGAATGTATAGCGTATACGATAGAAGGGACGTACATCGCTATACTCATTGTTAAACCGAACAAATTGTATGATCTGTAAATTTACTAGTTTTGCAAACGCTGCAATTAAAATGACGAAGGAGGTGCAACAACAATAATAAATAAATAAATAAATCAACATTCACTGTATCTCTTAATACCTGATATGTGTCATCTACATGAGTAAATTTAACTGTGTCTGTGATAGTCCGCCGTCCGGATTACCTGCAGGGATCAAATTATCGGTTCACTGTAGTGCTACATTGGACCGTTTCTTTTTATCCGCGGCGACAAGACATTCACGAGCGATAGCAACACATATAAAAAATGCAGATATAGCAAGTGAAATACAATACAAACAACACTTGGTGACATAAATGGAGAGATAATCGCAGCATTTATTGGTTCCGATTATCCACGTAATTTGTGTCAATGTCAACATTTCTATTAATATTATAAACACAGAGTTGACGCAAAACGATATACAGAAGAAACAGTCGGAACGCATGTTGTGATCGTAGTATTGAACTACACGTTCATAGTGTTTAAATAATGATGTATTATACAATAGTTTCTTCAAAAGCAATACATATTCTTCAGAATATCATTATACACGAACATTTGCCGACAACTTGCAAACTTTGGGACTTGATTAAAGTACACATCTTTCGACTTTGAATGCACTGAATTAATCGAAATATTAAAATGTCCCACTCTCTAAAAAGTGATATATTCATTAGAAGAGGTCTTACTCAAATTGGACTATCAAACGAATTATAAAATATGTTTTAAAACGATGTTATATTTAGCAAACATTGACTCTACTTTGGTTAATCGAGACAGATTGTGTGACTTCTTTTTGTGACTTCTTTTATTTTATGACTTTGTGTTGATTTAACTTTCATGATTCCATGTGAATGAAGACTACAACCGACATGGCCGATTATTGATTAGGAACAATGTTTCCTAATGCCGAACCATATTTTTTTAATATGAATAAAACAGTCAATATTTGTGAATATTTTTACATAATTTTATATTCAACAAATGAATGATCAACGCATTAAAATATTAATAAAACAAAACCGATTAAAAATACATTTTCATACAAAAATCATTTGGCCAAATATGCTGCATTAATTTGTAATAGTGGACATGATAATACATCCTCTTTGAATAATCATAGACTTTAAGACGCGTCTTTATATATTCATCTATTTTGGTCGTCGTTGAGTTATCTATGCTTCAGTTAAAAGAGAAGTGCTAAATGATAGTTATATCTACTGAATGACGATTCTATTTCTCTAATTGTATTCGGCATATTAGCAACTGTCACCTAATTAGTCTCGCTATAATGAACTTGTAACATTGCGTAGGGAGTTTGTTTTAACTTAACAAAAACGTTAAGATAAAACTAACTCCACCCACTAGCGTTTTCATAAAACAAAACAGACGTTCATATCGTTGACTCGTTGTAGTTTGCTCATTGGATGATGACGTAACTTAAAATACCGAACCTAGCAGTGACAGATACATTAAGCATTCATGATTAATTCACTCTGTGGCTGGAATTATGAAATTTATTAAAAAGAACAAATAACTAGAATAATTATTAGCCTTAGGGTTTAATTAGTTTTCCCAGCAATCTTTAACAAGTCCTGATTATTTGGTCTACCTTTCCCATATTAGTGATAGTTATCACAACGTTTCGGACAATATAAACTCCGACCTTTTGTAGGTATATTTTTAAAAATTCGGCAAAATTTATGTCAAACTTGGTAATTTCTACAGAGTTTCGAGGTGCAAGTTTTATTTAATCCACGGGTGTAGATTGTTCTCGTTCTATCAACCATTGTTTATTAGAAGTTTGAATCATTTAACGTATTCACTAATTATTAGTAAATATTACTTGTAGTGAATATTGAACCTTAAACCCCCAGAAGACTAATCTAGAACTGATTGTCCTAAACGTATTATCCCTTCAAGTCGGGTTCATATCATGTAAATAAACACTAAACTCTGTATAGTACCAGGGATAATCCAAATAATACCAAATATCAATCATCATCATAAACATACCGAAACATTTTAAGCGTCGAATATGGTGCCTGATAAATTTGGCGCCTGACATCAAAGCGGTAGGAAACCCCTAGTTTCTCTACTATGTACTTCCTATCATTACGCCACTTCTAGTACACGTCAGCCTGATTTGACATAAATTGAAAATGTTATTTTGAGGTGATACTTTACATCTTTAACCCTTCTATTTAAACAATCAATATATAATCGTGCTTAACGTAGTCCACCATTTGAGTATCTGCTGTTATCGTAGAAACCAATCCCGGTAAAGCATGATTTAAGGGAAGAAAATAAGGTAGGTTACTGATATATGTTTCTTGCCACGAGACATTTGGGTTTTCTTTTCAGTAAGTGTATTTCTTCAGGTATGTATACGCGGGGAACCCTCATTAATATTACCTTCTCTTAAAAAGCGGGTTGGTTAATTGTTGTTCGCCCGAACGTTTGGTTGGCAGAGCCGCTCATTGTAGCCTATGAAACCGTACAGAATACCCCCTCTTTCGGGGAGATGGAATCTCAATTATGAACTTGTTTTATGCATTTACAAACCAAGTTTTAACGCATGCTTCACTGGGAAATGATATGGAATGAAAACAACAAAATTTTGTATGATATAATAATTCGCATCCTATGCCGTTTTCAATATATATATATGTGTGTGTGGGTGTGTATATATATATATGTGTGTGTGTGTATATATATATATGTATATATATATGTATATATATATACATCTATGTGTATATATATACATATATATATATATGTATATGTATATGATTATTTTTATTTACACAGACATGTACAAAGTCTGCGACACTGCCATGTCAATGTTATTGAACAAGAACTATTATCAACTAAGATCTCATCAGACAGAGTTAGAATCCGATCTTAACCTTAGTTCATATTTGAAAAGAATGTATATATATATATATATATATATATATATATATATATATATGGAGAGAAAGAGAGAGAGCGTTAGAGAGAGAGAGAGAGAGAGTACGCGAAAGAGTGAGAGAGCCGAACGAGTAAGAGAGAGAGATGGTGGGAAAGAGGGATAGAGATGAAATTACATCTCGAAAGACCAGCCGAAGTTCAAAAGCACATACGAACACACAACGCAGCAGTTAAATACAAATGATCCAGACACTGGAAAAGACAAAATATTCTTTAACATATAAATAAGAGAAAAACAAAATAAAATGAATTATTCATTCTATTTTCACCTGTGATTTAATTCACTCTGATAGACAAAGAACAGGGGAAAGTGGGTCAAGTCAATGTATAGTCAACACCGCTTACGTGGCCAAAGGCCCCAAACATTTCTTAATTTGCATAGGTAAAACATGAAATCAATAATCAATTCTGATTTATGAAGCGTTATTCTGAATAAATTTACATGAATTAATCAAAAATAAACTGAGATAAATATGTCATCAAATAAATAAAAGAGAAAATGTATTAAATAAAAATACTCTTGTTCACATTCTACTATATGCATATACATGTGTGTTTATGTCTGTGTATTTATAATGCATGCGTATATGTGTGCATAGCTATGTTTATTAATGTGTTTTACTATACATATATAGTAAAACAGAATCATAAATATAGCTATGCACGCATATAAGCATGCATAATACCTATACATACTCAAATGCATGTGTACATTACATATATATATATATACATATATATATATATATATATATATATAGAGAGAGAGAGAGAGAGAGATGGAGAGATAGATAGATAGATAGATAGATAGATAGATAGATAGATAGATTGATACAAATATATTCACACACAAAATACACCTTCACATACGCATACACATATTGAGAAATATAGCTATATCGTTAAATATATACGTACACATAGTTATACCTGTATAATACACATACACGTATATACATATCGAGTATTATGTTACTATTTATATAAAATACACACTTGAAAAGTATAAATACTACAAACCTATAGGTCATAAATAATATATGTAAAACAATAGTTACATTTTCACATTTTACCATAATTGTCGTCCTACATGTAAACAATTACGTCAATCTCAAAATGTATTTTTACCTTTTTTTAACTGATCATTTAGAGATTTAAATATTCCATATTGTTTATAGATTTTTACACTAATAAATACCGACTTCGGCGTATACTGAAATTCTAGTTTCGTAGTTTATTTCTGAATAAAAAAAAACTTATCATTATATAGTGCAGGTTCAACAGCGTATAGTACTAGTAATATAATGGTGAGTATGCTAAATATGTAGTAAGTATACATTGTTCCCTGGTGCAAACGAGTGTGTTATATATGGCGCATATTAGCACTTTTTAATTATATTAGATGTTAGTAAAATCAACATTGTTTTCGTATTTGTGATTATCTACTGTATTTTATTCTACCATTAAAAATAAGAATTATACACATATATACATATATAGAAATATGTAGGATTTTTATCACCAAAAGAACAACGAACACTGCATTCACATATAAAAATAATTACATAAAAATACATGAAATATTTAGGTGTATGAAAGCGTACATATTTCTAGACAGAGCATCTTGGTCCGATGGTAAAATGCTGGACTATAGACATCAATATCAAAAGCTCGATCCCTGTCTAAGTTTGCCATAGATTACTTTTATGTACGTATACAGTATATATATATATATATATATATATATATATATATATATTAACGAAAATACGTTCTATAAAGTTATGGGCGACTAATAATGCAATTTTCTGCATTTTAATCACTTAGCAAGTAGGTACATTTATTCAAATTCAGCAAAAGTAATGTAAAACTTGGTAATGGATACAGAGTTTCGAGGTGCAAGTTTTATTCAATCCACGGCTTTAGATTGTTCCCGTTACATAAACCATGACTTATTCGAAGTTGTAATCATTTTACGTATTCAGTAAGTATTAGTAAGTATTACCTGTAGGGAGTATTGAACCTTAAACCCCCAGAAGACTGGAATCTAGAACTGAGTGTACTAAACGTATTATCACTTGAAAATCAGTTTCATATTATGGTAATAAGCAAAAAAATGGGTATAGTACCAGAGATAATCCGAATAATACAAAATATCAATCATCATAATTAGCATACCGAAACATTGTAAGCCTCGAACAGAGTGCCTGATTAATTTAGCGCCTGAAATCAAAGAAGGAGGAACACCCTAGCTTTTCCACTACGTACTTCCTATCATTACGCAACTTCTAGTACACGTTAACCTGATTTGACATCAATTGTAAATGTTATTTTAAAGTAATACTTTACATCTGTAACCGTTTTATTCAAAAATTAATTATATAATTGTGCTAAACTTAGTCCACCATTTGAGTATCTGCGTTTATCGTAGAAAAGAATCCCGGTAAAGCATGATTTAAGGTAGGTTACTGATATATGTTTCTTGTCACGACACATTTGGGTTTTCTTTCAGAAAGTGTATTTCTTCAGGTATGTATAAGCGGGGAACCCTCATGAATATTTCCTTTTTTTTTAAAGCGGGTTGGATAATTGTTGTTCGCCCGAAGGTTTGTTAGGCGGAACCGCTCATTGTAGCCTATGAAACCATACAGAATACCCCCTCTTTCGGGGAGATGGACTCTCAATTATTAACTTGTTTTATGCATTTACAAAGCAAGTTAAAACGCATGCTTCACTGGGAAATAATATGGAATGAAAACGACAACATTTTGTATGATATAATAATTCGCATCCTATGCCGTTTAAACGGGAGACCGATTGCCTCTCGATCAATGGTTTCATATAATAGGGCAATGGGCAAGGCTAGATATAGGAGACCTGGTGTATCCCACGGTAATGTAAACCAGGTAGGGTGGGAACCGGTTGATGATAATATTCGTGAAGTTGGAAGTAACGAATTGAACTCACATGCTACCCAAACCGGGGGGGAAGGTAGGAAGAAAAATAGGAGAAGGACCACTACATAGTTCAACCCCCCCTATAGCCAGCATATTAAGACTAATATCCCAAAGATTTTTTATAGCATAGTGGAAAAAAACTTTCCAAGGGATAGCAGATTGGGGGGAATCATTAACAAAAATACTGTAAAACTCTCTTATTCAACCTGTAGAAATATAGCCACATCCATCATAGGATATAATAATTCTAAGATAACTAAAACAAGGGAAGCCATGTTCTCTTCTGGTGTTGATCCCAGTAACACCAGTTCAGTGAGAACCTCCATTATAAATAACCATAGTAGTAGAACATCCAGCAACGGCCCAGCACACAACTGTAACTGCAGAGCTTCTAACATCTGTCCACTGGGGGGGAACTGTAGAGTTTCAAGCATTGTCTACAAATGCGATGTGATAACAGAGAGTAGTAGGAAATCATATATCGGTTCAACCGGGGGTGAGTTCAAAGATAGATTCAGAAACCACATGAGTTCCTTCAGGGGAGGCCAAAGGGAAGACATAGATAGGCCTAACACTTCTGTTGGCCGTTTTGTGAGAAACCTCATTGCTAGGCAAGACCCTTTCGAACTGAAATGGTCAATTTTGGGGAGGGCTAACAAATATAAACCGAACAAAAAGAAGAGATGCAACCTATGTGCATTGGAGTCGTACCACATCATGACATCTAGAGATAAGTTACTGAACGCTAGGCAGGAAATACTACAATGCTGTCTGCATAGAAACCGTTACCTGTTATCAAGCCTAAAACCTGGATAGGAGGGGAATTGGGGGAAGTATAAACTTACAGCAGAGATAGGCAAGATGGACACTTCCTGAGGCAATCTGGGGCAATAATTAGTGTATAATAGGGAGGATGAGAATTAGTAACACGTACTTATGCTAAGATATGTCTTAATTCAATTATTAGCGGATACTCGAGACTTAGGTTGGGGGTGATAAGGTAGGAATATTCTATCGGAATAAGGCCCAGTGATAGTCAACTATAGTAAATACTTATTCAGCGGAATAGAGGGGGGAAATTGTGTTACATATAAAAAGATAGTGGAATAATAAATAATAAATCACAATTTATTCTCAGAAATAGATATATTATACGAAATGCATTGGGGATTTCAAGTAATCTTAAGTGAAAAATAAGAAATAGCAACCTGGATGCTATCACTATTTAATTAAATTAGGTTAAATTAAATTAGTTTTTAATTAGATTAAAATAAATAAAACAATTTGGTGGCAGGAATGGGGAAAAGTAATTAAGGAAAAAATAATTTTAAAAACATGCATGCCGACACGGACTTAATTTCTAAAAATAGAAACAATTGAATTTTATAAAAAAAGTATTTTGTACGGGATTTTAAATTAGTAATAATAAAGTCTCCTGTCATTTAATGAGTAAGAGTGATATTTTCCCGTAAAGTTGACAAAAAAATAAACCGGTCCATTAAAAAAAAAAAGTTTGTTTTTTTTCAAAATAGAAAATAGATTTCTGATAACGATATTCCGTTGTAACATTTATTTATGGAATATAGAATAATATTCTCCACAGAGAGTTACAAACAGACACAGCCGTTAAGGAAATATTTTAAATGATTTAAAATAATAACTAGATTTTTGTAGAAGGCCTTTTTATAATAACAGTTTATTTTTGATATATGAATAATTTTTTTAAAAACAAATTCTGCGGGATAGGCTTTTTTCGCTTCGTTAAACAACAAAACGATAACAATTGGGCAGTTAATTAAATGAAGGATATTTTCCCAAAATGTAAAATGACGTCCCAGACACTAGATGATTAATTTCTATAAGGAATAGGTTTAATAATAAATATTTTTAGAAACAGTATTTTGAATAAATAGTTTCTATATTAAGATTTTTTCTTGATGGAAGGGAGTTTTCTGCGGGATTGACATTCAACTCGTCGTGTGTTTATTTCGAAGGGTAATAAATCAACAATTGAAATAAGACTCTTTGAACTCGGACGAACATTTGTGTTGACTTTTCTTTGTGAGAAGTTGGATTTAGAATTCCCATACTATCATTGGATTGGAATGGTAACTTGTGAGCGGTATCTTGAATGATTTAGTTCTTTTGTTTTATTGTGTGGGGGGGGGATTTATTCAGCTAACGTGAAAGTGTATTATCGCACATTGTTCCGGTTTTGTGCTTTTATTGAATGTATTTGGGACCGACTACCTGCTTGTTGGCTTGGTGGAAGAAATAATGCACAAGCTACTTTTCTAAGACTTTTCTAGGACTTTCTTTTCTTACCGTTGTTCTTCCTTGCTTTTTAAGTTTGACTTTTATTTTTATTTTTATTTTTTTCCTCTTCTTTTCTTAAGTGACCTCAACTATTACAACGCCACATTGTGTTTTGTCGGCAGTTGAAACCAGTATTTCAGACATTTAATTTCCCTGATGATCTGCCAAGCAAGTAACTGCTTGGTAGTGAAACACGTGTAGGAAAAAACATTTAATTTGAATAAATAGTATTTGTAAGAAAAAATATCTTTAATGGTGATCATTGGTGTCTTGAAAGGAATGCTTTGGTAAGCCTTCATAAAATCACATATAAATGCTCTGTACTCTGTAATCGAGTATCATCGAGCTTGTTTTTTATTGGAACAACCCCGGTCTTCACTGAATGATCTATTTTATAAGTGAAAAATCTAAATCTATATTCTGCTCCCCAAAGTGAGCTGCTATTCAATACCGGAGTGACCAGGATGTTTGCCAAAGAGGAGATAACTTTCTCACCCAAAAACATTTCCATACCAAACCACAAAGCATACATAATGGACATGGTCCAGGCGGTCCATGCATTCTTGAAGAGAGTCCGATGGCGGGTAATTCACCACAACCTGGGATCGACTAGGGAGTTGAGCAACGTGAATCCACCTTCTGGCGTCTCTGAACCCCCTGAGTATGCATCTGACACTGAGGATAATTTACCAACAGCCTCCTATAGAAAATTCTATAAAATAGGAACTCACAAGAACCCACCTCACATCCCTGCATTAGAAAGCTTCGAAGCGGATATGCATAATATGGTTAAAAACATCAAAACCAAAAACAGATCACAATATTGGAATCCTACCATTGAACATATCCATAGGACACAGACACGGATTAGGAATAACTCTAACATCACAGTTCCGGCGGATAAAACTTTAAACACATACTCCATGAATATGGAAACATACAACAACCTAATCCTGAAGGAACTGAATAAAAACTACAAGACCGTAGGGAACGGGGTGTTACAGGATATTAACTTGGCCGCTCTTAAGATCTGCTCTGAGATTGGTATGGAAGGTAATGTTGAGATATATACCCCTAAATGCCCTCGTTTCACTCTTAAGGATCATAAGCCAGATTTTAGTAATAACCCATCCATTAGACTGATCTCGCCGTATATTTCAGACATGGGTGTAATCAGCAAAAAAATACTAGACAGAATACTGCCAGGAATTAAACGCAGAACTCAATTGAATCTGTGGACCTCATCAGAGGAAGTGCTAAGTTGGTATAAAGAATTACACATTACTAATCAAAGTAAATTTATAATGTTTGATATAGATTCATACTATCCCTCCATATCCTCTACTTTACTTGAAAAGGCGCTTACCATGGCTAGAAATGAATCAAACATCACAAACTTAGAAATGGATATAATTAGACTAGCCAGAAGGACGCTAATATCCTACAATGATAAGTTATGGACTAGAAAGGATAGGGAAAACAATTTCGATATTACTATGGGGGCACCGGACTCAGCGCAGGTTACTGACCTGGTAGGGATATATATCCTCAGAGAAATTTGTATGAAAATACCTGAACTGGCGGGCGGTCTATATAGGGACGACGCTTTATTCTTTGTCAACACAAGTATAAGGAATCTTGAAACTAAGAAGAAAAAACTCAATATATTCTTCAGCTCAATACAACTTAGCGTAACTATGGATATAAACTACCGGAGGGTCAATTTTTTGGATATTACGCTTGATCTATGCAACAACACATATGAACCTTATCACAAGCCCAACCACACACTCTACTATATCGACGCTAAATCGAATCACCCACCGATGGTGAAAAGAGCCATTATTCCTGCAATATCGAGTAGGATATCTAAGCTGTCCAAGAATCAACAAATATTCGACAGCAGTAAGCAATTCTACAATGAGGCTTTAAACAGATCAGGATACAAGGAAAAAATTAATTACCTTGTGCCTCCTTCGGTTGGGAATGGGGGACTAAACGGGAGACCGATTGCCTCTCGATCAATGGTTTCATATAATAGGGCAATGGGCAAGGCTAGATATAGGAGACCTGGTGTATCCCACGGTAATGTAAACCAGGTAGGGTGGGAACCGGTTGATGATAATATTCGTGAAGTTGGAAGTAACGAATTGAACTCACATGCTACCCAAACCGGGGGGGGAAGGTAGGAAGAAAAATAGGAGAAGGACCACTACATGGTTCAACCCCCCCCTATAGCCAGCATATTAAGACTAATATCCCAAAGATTTTTTATAGCATAGTGGAAAAAAACTTTCCAAGGGATAGCAGATTGGGGGGAATCATTAACAAAAATACTGTAAAACTCTCTTATTCAACCTGTAGAAATATAGCCACATCCATCATAGGATATAATAATTCTAAGATAACTAAAACAAGGGAAGCCATGTTCTCTTCTGGTGTTGATCCCAGTAACACCAGTTCAGTGAGAACCTCCATTATAAATAACCATAGTAGTAGAACATCCAGCAACGGCCCAGCACACAACTGTAACTGCAGAGCTTCTAACATCTGTCCACTGGGGGGGAACTGTAGAGTTTCAAGCATTGTCTACAAATGCGATGTGATAACAGAGAGTAGTAGGAAATCATATATCGGTTCAACCGGGGGTGAGTTCAAAGATAGATTCAGAAACCACATGAGTTCCTTCAGGGGAGGCCAAAGGGAAGACATAGATAGGCCTAACACTTCTGTTGGCCGTTTTGTGAGAAACCTCATTGCTAGGCAAGACCCTTTCGAACTGAAATGGTCAATTTTGGGGAGGGCTAACAAATATAAACCGAACAAAAAGAAGAGATGCAACCTATGTGCATTGGAGTCGTACCACATCATGACATCTAGAGATAAGTTACTGAACGCTAGGCAGGAAATACTACAATGCTGTCTGCATAGAAACCGTTACCTGTTATCAAGCCTAAAACCTGGATAGGAGGGGAATTGGGGGAAGTATAAACTTACAGCAGAGATAGGCAAGATGGACACTTCCTGAGGCAATCTGGGGCAATAATTAGTGTATAATAGGGAGGATGAGAATTAGTAACACGTACTTATGCTAAGATATGTCTTAATTCAATTATTAGCGGATACTCGAGACTTAGGTTGGGGGTGATAAGGTAGGAATATTCTATCGGAATAAGGCCCAGTGATAGTCAACTATAGTAAATACTTATTCAGCGGAATAGAGGGGGGAAATTGTGTTACATATAAAAAGATAGTGGAATAATAAATAATAAATCACAATTTATTCTCAGAAATAGATATATTATACGAAATGCATTGGGGATTTCAAGTAATTTTAAGTGAAAAATAAGAAATAGCAACCTGGATGCTATCACTATTTAATTAAATTAGGTTAAATTAAATTAGTTTTTAATTAGATTAAAATAAATAAAACAATTTGGTGGCAGGAATGGGGAAAAGTAATTAAGGAAAAAATAATTTTAAAAACATGCATGCCGACACGGACTTAATTTCTAAAAATAGAAACAATTGAATTTTATAAAAAAAGTATTTTGTACGGGATTTTAAATTAGTAATAATAAAGTCTCTTGTCATTTAATGAGTAAGAGTGATATTTTCCCGTAAAGTTGACAAAAAAATAAACCGGTCCATTAAAAAAAAAAAGTTTGTTTTTTTTCAAAATAGAAAATAGATTTCTGATAACGATATTCCGTTGTAACATTTATTTATGGAATATAGAATAATATTCTCCACAGAGAGTTACAAACAGACACAGCCGTTAAGGAAATATTTTAAATGATTTAAAATAATAACTAGATTTTTGTAGAAGGCCTTTTTATAATAACAGTTTATTTTTGATATATGAATAATTTTTTTTAAAAACAAATTCTGCGGGATAGGCTTTTTTCGCTTCGTTAAACAACAAAACGATAACAATTGGGCAGTTAATTAAATGAAGGATATTTTCCCAAAATGTAAAATGACGTCCAGACACTAGATGATTAATTTCTATAAGGAATAGGTTTAATAATAAATATTTTTAGAAACAGTATTTTGAATAAATAGTTTCTATATTAAGATTTTTTCTTGATGGAAGGGAGTTTTCTGCGGGATTGACATTCAACTCGTCGTGTGTTTAATTGAAATAAGACTCTTTGAACTCGGACGAACATTTGTGTTGACTTTTCTTTGTGAGAAGTTGGATTTAGAATTCCCATACTATCATTGGATTGGAATGGTAACTTGTGAGCGGTATCTTGAATGATTTAGTTCTTTTGTTTTATTGTGTGTGGGGGGGGATTTATTCAGCTAACGTGAAAGTGTATTATCGCACATTGTTTCGGTTTTGTGGTTTTATTGAATGTATTTGGGACCGACTACCTGCTTGTTGGCTTGGTGGAAGAAATAATGCACAAGCTACTTTTCTAAGACTTTTCTAGGACTTTCTTTTCTTACCGTTGTTCTTCCTTGCTTTTTAAGTTTGACTTTTATTTTTATTTTTATTTTTTTCCTCTTCTTTTCTTAAGTGACCTCAACTATTACAACGCCACATTGTGTTTTGTCGGCAGTTGAAACCAGTATTCCAGACATTTAATTTCCCTGATGATCTGCCAAGCAAGTAACTGCTTGGTAGTGAAACACGTGCAGGAAAAAACATTTAATTTGAATAAATAGTATTTGTAAGAAAAAATATCTTTAATGGTGATCATTGGTGTCTTGAAAGGAATGCTTTGGTAAGCCTTCATAAAATCACATATATATATATATATATATATATATATATAGAGAGAGAGAGAGAGAGAGAGAGAGAGAGATTATGATATAACTATTAATCCATAGTGTTTTTTCTTCAAGTAAGATATATAAGGCGAGAGAGAAAGGAAGAAAGAAAGACGGATATATGTATAGAGAGAAATAATAAATAGATACATCAATAAATAAATAAATAAATGGATAGATGAATAAATAAATAAATAGATAAATATAACATAAAATAAAATAAAGGGTATTTTATTTTATCTTAGTTTATATTTTATATATTTTTTAATGTTATTTTTTAAATTATTTTTGATATTATTTTTTGATTTTGATTCTTAACGGTCTTAGCCACGGGACTTTCAAAATTTTAATGTTAATTTTTTTTTTTAATCTATTTCACACTTTCAAAATATAATCCAAGTTTAAGATCGGGTTCTGACTCTGCCTGATGAGATCTCAGTTTATAACAGCTGTTAATCGATAACATCGAAATGCCAGTATCGCAGATTGTGTGCATGTATGTGTAAATAAAAATAATCATTCATATATATATATATATATATATATATATATATCATCACCATAAAAGATTTTGATCACTCATAGAGGACACCATTTCTGGTTTTCAACACCTTATTTGTGACTGTCATTTAGGGGGTTTGCCATAGTCGCCACATCATGTGCATCGGCACAGAACATAACTCGCAACCATAATCATAAGTGAATCGATGTGCACGAACACCTTTATAATATGCTACTTACATCGACAAACATGCACGTGTGTGCGTATATGTGTAACTTTTTTGTCAGTCCCCGTATTTGGCTTCGTGGATTCCAACGATATTTGTCATCTCTGATGCGCGTAGAATATGCATATGCAATTCGTTGATTGTATTTATTATTTATTTTTTCTATTATCTATCCAATCATGAGAACTAAAAAAGAATATGTCGAACAATATTAATCTGATTTCCTTCATAAATATGCGAATGAAAGAAATTTGATTACAATCCAAAACTCAATCAGTTTTACTTTTTGCTTTGATCGGATATTTTCGTTTGCATCTGAAACTTGACTTATGTCAAATACATGACCGATTATATTATGTTAATCAAATATTTGCCTCGAAGCTATGTTTTACTTGTATTAAACTCGATCGGATGCGATCCATTCTACATGAGTGGCGACATAGTTTGAAACCATATATTGATGAGAACTGAATTGCTAAATAGTCAAACAAACAATAATCTCTTTATTATATTAAAAACAATTAATCTGTATTCATACAACCACTTTTCCCATACAGTTTGATCGCACAAAATACATGCTAAAATATTCATTAATTCTTAAGTTGGGTAATGTTTGAAAGGAATCTATTTTAATTTATCTAATAAGCTATAATTTACAATTACCTGGCTAAGAGATTTATCTCTTTCTTAGTGTATGTCTCTCTAATACATTTGTCCACTATATGGGTTCGATATGTGAAGCTGTGTCTATTCATGGCAAATATTTATGGGTTTGTTTTTAAGATTAACTTACGGCCTGTATTTCTTCTAGATAAGTTTGTTACTCGTGCGGTACATATTCCATAGGTTTCGTTCATTAAACATTTATGCGTGTTTTTTGTTTTTTTTTACTTATTATAACTCTTTCGTTTGGTTTAGTTATGTTCTTTTTACGGCCAATGTTTATGCTCGGTTATTTTAGTTCGGTTTATGGTATATACATTTTGCTGACGTTTTTTCTGACGATAAAATTCAGGTTAGTTTTTTTATACGCTTGATAGTTAATTTTATGGTAAATACGAGGCCTGTCTAAAATGTATCCGACATTAGGACAGAAAAATATTTCAAATACCTGACGTGGTGGGGACGCTAATTCCCTTCAAAGTAGCCCCCTTGTGCTTACACACACTTAGCCCACCAATCCAACTACTGCCGAAAACACATCTCGATTTCTTTTTGAAATGGTGTTCGTTGATTGGCGTTACTATTTTTAGTAAATAGAAATTAAGTTCTCCATAGGCGAAACCATCTGATATTTAAGTTAGGTGTTCATATTGAAATAGAATAAACAAGAAGGAAGACAGAAAAATCCAAATTCAAAACTGGTATTGTTGAACACCGTTACAGATATTTATTATAATATTGTATGTATGTATATGTATGTATATATATATATATATATATATATATATATATATATATATATATATATATAATTTTCTTTATGGATACACATATATTTTTACAGATTGAGGAAACGAGTTATTGTTTGATGTGTTAAATTCATTTAGTGCAGGAAAGTAACGATCTCAGACGGTCGGGAGGCGCGAACCCGGTTCACAGAGTCAGCCTAGAAACTGTATGACATCGCCATATTCTCGTAGTCACCAGCAACTGTAACTCGATTGAGGGAAATTATAATATATGTGTACATAGAAGACAACACAGACAGTAGACTAATCAAGAAGGTTCAACGAACGTATCGAAACTTTGCATTAGAGCTATTGACAGTTTATTTTAAACATCTCTGAGAGTGTTCAACTTTTATTTATTATAGAGGCTTATTATAATATTTATAAATACTTTTTATAACACACAGAGGCGATAGGTTAAAGCCTACTTATCTCATCAGTGCAGGAAAATAACAATTCTGGACGGTATATATATATATATATATATATATATATATATATATATATATATATATATATATATGCTTGATTATGTTTCATATGTTTCAATGAAACAAATATCTATTTTGGAAGTTATATCGGTAACACATATTAAATGAATATGACACATGTAACTATCATACATTTTATAGACATCTTAAATATATTATTTATATATTAGAATAATTAAAAGAGCGCAAAGGGGCTTGTCTGATTTGTTCTCGGGATACATTTTCTGTTTCTCAAGATAGATCAAAAAAGAGATGCTATCAGAATCTATATCACTGTATGAGCATGTATTAGCAAGTAGCATATGTACAGCATACTTTGTGAATATACCTTGGCTGTGTATGAATAGCCAATACAAATATATTAGAAAAATAAGAGATAAAATCACCGGCCGTGTATCTTTAAAGAACCTGTTATCGCTTTTGATATTCAACCCAGTAATGTTTTCGTCAGCAAACCCACGCATGCGCAAACACGTCAAACAACAACAAATTTTCTCAAATGAAACAAAACTCTTTCAAATCGAAAGACATTTCTTCAAATGGATTTACATATCTGATGAAAGCGGACCACCGCTTGAAATGCGTTATATAAAATTAGAAAATTAGAAAATTAGAAAATTATAAAATTACAAAATAATAAATGTTGAAAAAAAAACTTTCACAAATGTTGGTAGTTTAACTCCTATACATATATACTCTTTCTGGAACTGCACTAATACTGCCCATCCCTACTTATATATATATATATATATATATATATATATATATATATATATATATATATATATATATATATATATATATATATATATATAAAGTGGTGTACTAAAAGCGAACTTTTAGGAAAGGTAAAACCTATTGTGAAGAGTATATAGCTCAATATCCAGGATAGAGCGGGTAGAAATGAAGAAGAATGGAAAAGAATTAGAGAAGCAAAAGCCAAATCAAAATTCAATTCAATTGCTCAGAGCAAGGTATATTCAGAAAAAAGGCAATTTATTCAAGTTAAATTTTCCTTAAGCCAGGCTTTTCAAAGATCAAAATCTTATCATCAGAGGAAGTCGCTGGGATAGATAAGTTGGCAATGGCCAAGATTTAAAATTTGAAAAAAGAAATAAAAGTTGTAGGGAAAGAAAACGCTGGGCAAAACTCTGTTTATTGACCCACCTATCTACATCTTATTCTCTCCGCTGGACGTTTCGACACCGGACTTTTTAGCAATCGGACATTTGCTTGCATTCGGGCAGAGTTTAACTTTGAATAAATTACCTTTTTGCGGAATATACCTTGCTCTGAGCAATTGAATTGAATTTTGATTTGGCTTTTGCTTCTCTAATTCCTTTCCATTCTTCTTCATATATATATATATATATATATATATATATATATATATATATATATATATATATATATAGAGAGAGAGAGAGAGAGATACATATATATATATATATATGTAGAGAGAGAGAGAGAGAGAGAGTGTTAGAGTGAAATTAATTCCAGAAATAATTCCGAGTATCAGAGCTCAATGTAATAAACAGCGCGAGAATAACATAAAATAAAGTAACACGGAATCACGTAATCACCGGTGCTAAAATTTATTTCGACCCTATGGTCTTATCAAGCATCCAAGCGAGGTGATAATCACCGGTGCAATAATTAATTTTGATCCTACGGTATTATTCAAGCATCCAAGCAGATGATTATATTTTTGAATATATACACACACACACACACCCACACACACACATATATATATATATATATATATATATATATATATATATATGTGTGTAATACAGTAAGTTAGAACAACATCCGTACCATCGGTTCTTCTAGATCTGAAATGTCCAGACCTTCGTCAGCAGAGTCCTTCGGCTTAATGAATGAAAAACGTCAGAAATGTTCAGACGTTAAAATATGTTTTGTTTTTGTTGTTTTTTAAAGCAATCAATTATGTATATCGGTCCGTCCAATTAATCAGAATGTCTTTTTTTCTGTGAATACAACCTTTATATACTTCTCCTTTTTATTTAAGCAGTTTATGTAACTCGTAAACAATAATATTTTCAGCATCGCAATGTGATACTGGGGAAATGCGTTTCCATTTTTCTCTCATTCTCTAATTAATGGTAAAAATGTGTTCACTCGTCATTTATATCCCATATACGCTCCCCACTGTTGTGTTCACCTTGTCACTGTATTAGTAGGTATATCTGTGGCCATATAGCATTTGTTTGAATGTTCCCAGTGTCATACCTATACATGTATTTATTTCGCCCGTTTGTTGGCTGGTAATTGTTGCCTCATATACTAGGGACGTCGTTTTGCAATTTCCATTTAAGGGGCATTCCTCTCTGGTTTTACAGGGGCAGACTGCATTCTCTATAGTCCTTGGTCTGGCTGAGATCATTTTATTCATGGATGGGAAGCATGAGTAACCTACCTTTATTGAGTTTCTGTTGAAAAACTTATGAAATTTGTGCTGAGGGGGAAATGCATGTCTAACAAGTTGAGAAAAATCCGGCCTACCTTTGTTTTGCAGTTAAGTGGAAAAAGTGGGCAGAACCAGATAATTCTCCGTATTCCGTTGCGTTTCCTAGTACCACGGTTCCGGGTAGGCAGGTATGAGATGTTATCCTTGAACCCGCTCTTTTGGAATTCCCCGGTTTGATGAGAGCTGATGCTGTTTTGTTTTCATTAATTAATCCGAACGCTCAGCTGACGAAGGTCTGAATTTCCTAGATTTGAAACCGTTGGTACTGATGTTATTCTAACTTACTGTTTTGCATATAAATACACATTATGCTCTTATTTATTATCTAGTTTGTTTTACATTTGTTTTAATAATCAAGCACTGTGCTGTGAAACTCTCCCAATACCATTAAAAAAGTATATATATATATATATATATATATATATATATATATATATGAAAAAAAGAAAAAAAGGTGTTTAATATATCTTTATTTTACTTTCTAATGATGAAGTATATTTTCAACATTAAATTGAAAAATCAATTGTATGGCGTTCTAATTACTTATTATTGTTTTATAATAATTCATATTACCATATAAACAATGTTTTATAAAACATGGACAACATTTCTCATTGTAACTTGCACCGTCATGTGCCGTCGTTAACAAAATACACTCTCATCCCTTATTCGTTTTGAAAACATTGAATTGATGACACCAACAACGAGATGAAAAAAAAAGTATTTAATACATCTTTCTTTGAAATTATGATGATGAAGTATATCTTCGAAAATTAAATTGGAAAACCAAAAATAAAAGTTAATAAAATTAAAATGTATTGTATGGTGTTCTAATTATTTATTATTTTTTTCAAAATTCATATTACAATATAAACAATGGTTTCTAAAACATGGCCACCATTTACATTATATATATATATATATATATATATATATATATATATATATATATAATGGGTCGTTCATTTCAAAACATTGATGAGCCAGTAGTATAAAATTGAAAATAGAAGCCTTTAACAATGCAAGATTATTTTTTTACTTCAATCTTATTATTGCTTTGAAATGAACGACTCATTTTTTATACTACGTTCATGCCAATGCCTTCTTCGTTCTACAACCAGAAATTAATTCATAACCACCAAAGATATCGACGTGGATACACCATAACAAGGACATTTTATAAAGAAACAAAAGGAAAAAAGCTCGTTTATTTTTGTTTTTGTGTATTTTGATGGAAAAAAATGACACAATGCTGTTAAACTCTGATGATGGAATTTTATTCCGAAATTAAGAAGATTAAATTAAAAAATAAATTAAATTATTAATCTTGCATTGATAAATGCTTCTATTTTCAATTTTATAATATATATATGTATATATATATTACATGCATTTATACATTTATATTATAAAATATTATGATACGTACAAATATTTCCGTATTTCTTTAAACATTGTATACACTTAATTGAAAACAAGTAGTTATTTTATCCATCGATTCTGAAATATTGCGTGTTCTTAACTTATCTTAAAAGATTACTTTGACAATAATACATTGGATAGGATCGAAACTCAGTATTCAATAAATAGCGACGATTTCTATTTAAATAAACAGACACACATATAATTCTTGGGTCAATGGATTATACAGTGTACATTTCAAAACGTGAAGTTATGTAAGTGTATTTTGAACACTAACTTAATTGAAATTATAGAAAATAAATCGCTCCACATATATTTCAAATGATGTTGTAGTAGTTTTACCCGGTGGGTGCTTAAACTAAGTTTAAAAATGAATGAAAATCCAACTAAGACTAATAGATCTAGAATATGGAAAATAAAGTTTGGGTTGTGGAAACGTGACACAGGCAGGAAGTCAGTAGAAACACGTAACACCTAAGCTTAGCATGTCTTTAACTTTTTCTTGACCGTAACAGAGTATACGCTTGTTAGAGACAGCTGCCCACATTCGCATATGTAGAGTGTGCTGGAGTAGTATATATATAATTACTGTACACCACATAAGCAAAATAAAAAAGGCTAAAAGATGAGAGAAATGCCGAACTACTGTTGCTTTTCATTTACACAAAGAAAGTCATGGGATGATCCGCCGTCCGAAAAAAGAAACTGGTAAGAAGAGATTCGTCTCCGTTTGCTACAATCAAAACTATTGTTTTATTTATTTTTCAGTTTCAAAAGGGTTCAATGTCCATTTCCATCGCAGTCAGAGACACGCTTTTATCTACTCTGACAATGCATTTGGCCGTTTGGCTAAGATCAAAGTGTAGTATCTGTTCCGATGGATACTGCACCCCATAGACTGGTATAGTGTTGGCCTTCGAAGCTTGATTTACGCCGGTCTATGGGTCTGTCCTGTGAAGTTATAGGAGGTCCACTCTCCCAGGCTTTGCCTCCCCTCTTTGGGGAGGAGTAAGTTTATTGCTTACTGCCTGAGGCGCCACTACCGGGGAATCCCGACGAGGCTGCCCAGGCAATTTTTAAACCCACTTTCCCGACCCGACCTTGGGTCACATCTTACTTGTGGGAGTAAGATAAAAACTGGTCTTGTGCCTAACTCCTAGAGAGGAGTAAATCAATACTCTGATAATGCATTTTGACTTTTATCATGAAACTCGAATTTTACGTAGATCACTGCTTTGATGAAACTGGCTTCGTATTCTGAAGGTGTAGTATTGTTTTTTTTATTTAATTCTTATTAAATACGCCACATTTTATAGGATTGAGAGAACAACTGATTAAAACATATTGAATGGAGGTTTTGCTTTTGTAACAACGATAACAATACCATCGATATGCGATAACAGATTCCAGGTTGAATAGGCTGCAATTGTATGCTTTATAAATATAATTCTTGGGTCAACGGATTATACAGTCTACACTTCAAAACGTGAAGTTCTCTAAGTTTATTTTGAAAACTAACTTAAATTAAATCATAAAAATATCATGTCCAATTATATTCTAGTAATGTTTGAAAAGTAACGAGTTTCGATTTGTTTCGTGCTCTAAACTCTATAGCTGAAAGCGTTGTTAGCGGATTGTTTTATTATCAAATATCATATATTAAGTAGATCAAAAAATGTTCACCCATGTAGTCGTTAATGAACTTTTAATCGTGGTTCAAGGAAACGATATCTAGTAAAAATACTTTTCAATCTATGCCGGAGTTATCCACAAATATTCAGTCATGAATGTTCAAAAGTATTTAATTAATCGTCGTCTAATTAAATTTGAGGAAAGTTTGGTCACCATTTCACAAGTGGGAGGTGTGATCCTGAACGCGATTCACACTTACCGGTCATTCAGAACTCTTATGTGTATATGTAAAGTTTCTACATAGATGATGTCTATTAAAAGAACCTTTAGACTATTCCTGAACTCAAGAGCTAAAATGATGGAAGTGCACAGTAGTAGGGTGTCAGAGTAATTGCATGACCTGACCGGCTTATGGAGATGTAATTATAAAGGAAGCGAGAGTGATAGACAGTGTAAAATTAAAGGCCAGAGCTTTAAACAATATACAACAAGATACTTTAGAGAATAGACAGACGTGTAATAATAGATTGGTCAATCAGTGATTTAATTGTAAATTACGGATTCGCTAAAAATAATGAAGCAGAACTTAGGATTATTTAGTATGTATTTCATGTAATTATTATATGTAGCAGACGTTTTTAGATAAATATAAATACGATGTATATCGTAAGCAGATTCACAGCATATAAATACTAAAAGTCGTGCGAATACAACAACCCGGTCGACTAATAAAATGCATCAGGCATTAATTCTTATATAAGAATTCATTGAAGAAATACAAAACAAATTTATATTTTCTAATCTGAAATGAATCTGCAATGCATTATAGAAGTTCAGGAACCGTTTCTTTAAAATATCAAAGATTTTTATATCGTTATCTCAAAATGTATATTAAATCAAGATAAGTTGGTTCTAAAGAAAATAAATCACATGTGACTCGACATTTGACTGCTGAAACCTGTACGAACGCTGGTCATATATAATACAGCATGAAATATGTATAAAATAAACATAAAATATGTATGAGATATGCAGGAAATATGTATTAAATATACATGAAATATGTATAAAATATGCAGCAAAATATGCAGTCGAATATGTAGTAAATATATCTTAAATATACATGAAATTTGCATAAAATATGCAGGAAATATGTATGAAATATGCATGAAATATGTATAAAATTTGCAGGAAATATGGATGAAATATGCTTAGAATATGGATTTAATATGTATGAAATATGGATTAAATATGTATGAAAGATGTATAAAATATGCAGAAAATATGGATGAAATATGCTTGAAATACGTATGAAATATGCATGAAATATGAATGAACTATGGATGAAATGGGCATCCAATATGTATAAAATATGTATGAAATATGCAGGAAATATGTATGAGATATGCTTTAAATATGGATGAAATATGTATGAAATATGTATGAAATATGTATAAAATATGCATGAAATATGGATGAAATATGTATG
This sequence comes from Sepiola atlantica, assembly GCA_963556195.1. NCBI lineage: Eukaryota > Metazoa > Mollusca > Cephalopoda > Sepiida > Sepiolidae > Sepiola > Sepiola atlantica. The sequence continues at coordinate 38,946,169 of OY744555.1, forward strand.
AAATATGGATGAAATATGGATGAAATATAGATGAAATATGCATGAAATATGGATTAAATATGGATGAAATATGAATGAAATATGCAGGAAATATGAATCAAATATGCTTGAAATATGGATCAAATATGCTTGAAATATGCATTTAATATATATATATAGATATATATATATATATATATATATATATATATATATATATATATATATATACATACCCTTATATATGTGTGTGATACGTTATATGTTACTAGGCAACGAATTTAATATATGTTGTGACCTTGTAAAGGCCGAGAAGTATAGACGGTAGAGAAGAAGTAAATAAACAAACTTATTAGCAAAGAGCAAACCTACAAAAACATATACAAATGAGAGACTTACCAGCGATATAATTCCTCATTAATGTCAGAGTTGATTAATTCACTTATGAACCACTATAAGCAAACTATGCTGCTGTTTATCGCTGTTAGTGTTAATACATGCGTAGATAAATTATCAGAACACCCCTGTAATTTCAATACACATTTTAGATTACCGACAATACCTTTTTAGTTCCTCTTTTTCTTTTTAAACTTTTCGGGGCCGCTTGCGGTATTAGCATATTAAATTTATCATAAATTATATCAATAACTCTTGCTTCAGGAATACTACTTAAACATCATGCCCGCATTCGTTTTCTGGGAATCTTTAATTATGTAGATCATATTTGCTACGCTTTTCTCATTTCCCAGAAAAACCTACTGTTACAAAATATCCGACAAAAGGTTATTTTTGTGGGGAAATTAAACGCGTATAATATTTAATATTTATGAATCCCACAATGCTCACTGATTGTGTGTTTAATTATTTATTTATTTCTGGCCTACAGGAATCATTTTACTTGAATTTTTGTTGCGCTCATTTGACCTTTTATCCTTTGAATTTAATTGCCGGTGAGAAAATTTTAAGTTTTAAAAATCGATTATGCACGAAAAACGAAAAGTACTTCTTACGAAATGATTTCATTTAAATCTCAGAAATACTTTCGAGTTTTATTTTGACGTTAAACTTTATTAATCATAAACTTTATTCTGTTATGGTTATAGGTAGAAACAGTAAAATTAAGGGGCAATGAGAAGTTAATAAGTTTGAAGAAATTATATGTTATTGTCAAAATGGAAAAACTTACTTTAAAAAAACCCAAATCGAAACTAATCTGTGAAAAATCAATGTGTTTCACCCCGCACCGTGTTTTACTTTTAACAACAGAATAGACATAGTATGGACATTTTAATTGGATGTTGTATGATGGGGTCTTTTATAAATGTTATTCTACTTTAAACAACAGAATAGACATAGTTTGAACATTAAATTGGTTGTAGTATGGTGGTGTCTTTCATATACTTTTTTCTACTTTTAACAACAGAATAGGCATAGTATGAGCATTTTAATAAGATGTTGTATGATGGTGTCTTTTATATAATTAATTCTACTGTAAACAACAGAATAGTCACAGTATGAACATTTAAACTGGCTGTTGTATGACAGTGTCTTTTATATATTTAATTCTACTTTTAACAACAGAATAGATATGGTATGAATATTTTAATTGGTTGTTGTATGATGGGGTCTTTTATATACATTATTCTACTTTAAACAACAGAATAGACATAGTATGCACATTTCAATTGGCTGTTGTATTATGGTGTTTTTGATATACTTTATTTTACTTTAAACAACAGAATAGACATATTATGAACATTTTAATTGGCTGTTGTATAATGGTATTTTTTATATACTTTATTCTACTTTTAACAATAAATAGAAATAGTATGAACATTTTAATTGGCTGTTTTATGATGCTGTCTTTTATATATTTTAATTTTACATTTAAAAACAGAATACACATAGTATGACCATTTTAATAAGATGTTGTATGATGGTGTCTTTTATATACTTTATTCTACTTTTAACAACAGAATATACATAGTATGAGCATTTTAATAAGATGTTGTATGATGGTGTCTTTTATATAATTAATTCTACTGTAAACAACAGAATAGTCACAGTATGAACATTTTAATTGGCTGTTGTATGACGTTGTCTTTTATATACTTTATTCTACTTTTAACAACAGGATAGACATACTATAAATAATTTAATTGGATGTTGTCTGATGGTGTCTTTTATATACTTTATTCTACTTTTAAAAACAGAAAAAAATACTATGAATATTTTTATTGGCTGCTGTATGATGGTGTCTCTAATATACTTTATTCTACTTCGAACAACAGAATAGATATAGTATGGACATTTTAATTGGCTGTTGTATGATTGGGTATTTTATGTATATTATTCTACTTTTAGCAACAAAATAGACATATTATGAACATTTTAATTGGCTGTTGTATGATGGTGTTTTTATATACTTGATTCTACTTTTAACAACAGAATATACATAGTATGAACATTTTAATTGGCTGTTGTATGAGTGTGTATTTTATATACTTTATTCTTTCTTTTAACAACAGAATAGACATATTATGAACATTTTGATTGTCTGCTGTATGGTGGTGTCTTTTATATACTTTATTCTACTGTTAACAGCAAAATATACATAGTATGACAATTTTGATTGGCTGTTGTATGGTGGTGTCTTTTGTATACTTTATGCTTCTTTTAACAGCAGAATATACATAGTATGAACATTTTAATTGGATGTGGTATGATGGTGTCTTTTATATACTTTATTTAACTTTTAACAACAGAATAGACATAGTATGAACATTTTAATTGTATGTTGTATGACGGTGTCTTTTATATACTTTATTCTTATTTTAACAACAGGATAGACATATTATGAACATTTTAATTGGCTGTTGTATGATGGTGTCTTTTATATATATATTTTTTACTATAACAACAGAATAAACATAGTATGAACATTTTAATTGACTGTTGTATGATGAGGACTTTTATATACTTTATTTAAATTTTAACAACAGAATAGACATATTATTAACATTTTAATAAGCTGTTGTATGGCGGCGTCTTTTATATACTTTATTCTGCTTTTAACAACAGAATATACATATTATGAACTTTTTAATGTACTGTTGTATGATGGGGTCTTTTATATACATAATTCTACTTCTAACCACATAATAGACATAGTATGAACATTTTAATTGGCTGCTGTATGATGTTGTCTTTTATATACTTAATTACACTTTTAACAACAGAATAGACATAATATTAACATTTAAATTAGATGGTGTATGATGGTGTATTTTATATACTTTATTCTACTTTTAACAACAGAAGAGACATATTATGAAAAGTGTAATTTCCTGATGTATGATGGTGTCTGTTATATATTTTATTCTACATTTAACAACAGAATAGACATACTATGAACATTTTAATTAGCTGCTGTATGATGGGGCATTTTATATACTTTATTTCACTTTTAACAACATAATAGATATAATATGAACATTTTAATTGGATGGTGTATTTTATATACGTTATTCTACTTTTAACAACAGTATCGACATAATATGGACATTTTAATTGGATGGTGTATGATGGCCTCTTTTATATACTTTATTCTCCTTTTAGCAAAAGAATAGACATAGTCTGAACATTTAAATTGGCTGTTGTATATATGTGTATTTTAGATATTTGAAAGTAATTGAAGTTTTATTAATATTAAGTCAATAAAGTTTGAGATAATTACTTAACTCTGTATCATTTTAATTATTTGACCCGTGGTGCAATTGTTAAAAGCGTTGATTAGAAATCAGATTTTAGTAGCAGTCTTCTGAAAGTTCAAATTGAATCGTGTATACCGGCAATCTAAGAATAACACAACAATAAACAATAATCGCTGACAAGCAATATAAACTTTATTATTAAATAAAGTGTTGTGTACGAAATGTCACATAGTTTCCAAGTTTGACATACAGGTTCTAAATATCGATACGATGCAACTGAAAAGGACGAGGTCACATTGCCGAAAGGTTGGTCAGAGTCACAACCAAGCAGAGAATGAAAATACTAATTTCGGTTATAGCGTTATCAGCAGTGGCCTCTATCATTCGAAGTATGCGAAATTAATAGGATTGATGACTAACTTATTAGTTTATGTCTATTTTTCTAAAAAAACTGTTTGGGTCTCTAAGTTCGACTAATAAGTCGAAGACATTAATCTTATTCATTTTGCCTCCTTTGAATGAGACATGCCACCGCTGATAACGCCATGACCCAAATTATGATTTTCATTCTCTGTTTGTTCGCGTCAACAACCATGCCGAAGTGTGGACACTTTCTGACAAATCAAAACTAAGCATTCTGTATATTTTTTTTGCATTGTTTTCTTCAACCTGAGGAAGTCTTTCAATAAAGACGAAACGTTGATAAATACATTAATAACATAGTGTTTGAATATTCTTTTTCCATTTTACACACACACACACACACATATATATATATATATATATATATATATATATATATATATATATATATATATATATATATATATGGGGCGGTCGGGAAATACCCCAAGTTTTTTTTGTGATAAAAAACACCCAAGATTAGAACAGTAGTCCGAATATACCGAATTCTACGAATTATCAACTCTCATCTAAAAAATTCCGAAGTTGTTTAACACCGTGTGACATCTTACTTACATTAAACGTATCAAGTGTCAACTATTCAGAATACTATCTCGTATATAAACAATGATTAAAAGTAACAATCTATAGAATGAACCCGTCCAAGGTTATGTATTTTGTCAGTTTCTTTATAAAATTACTGAAAATATGAAATTATTCTCATGCAACTTTAAAATATGCGGAATGAAATTAGATTTTTGTCTTAAAATTTGTTTTCTAAAAATTCTTATTTTAATTTAAGTATTTTCATATTTATTGAATTAACATCCTGAAAATGCCAATCAAACATATTATATTATTGTCGGCAAGATTCATAAAACATTTCTTTTTACTTAATGTAATCATATAAAAATGTCTTTAAAATATGAATCGTACCCAAACAAAACAAAACTGCCAAAAAGATCACGAATTTCTTTAGCAAAATACGATTGCAAATGATATTCACGTATTGGCTTCAAATGTAATTAAATATTAAGAAATACGATTGTTAATGATATGCTCGTACTGGCTTCAAATGTAATTAAATATGAAGAATAAAATGTATGGAAATGAATCGTTTTACTTGACAGGCAAATATTGATCATGAATTCTTAAATTCTACAAATTCATTAATGAAAGACATTCAGTGTGTAATTAAAGCAGAATGGAAAAAATTACTGCGAGACAATAAATGTTTTGAAAGCAAACGCACGTGATTCATTTATGTAATTTAAAGAATACACAGTTACTTTATTTATTGTTTTCGTCTATGTTTCTATTTCCAAAAGCATTGTGGAGCGGTGGCTAACAATTGAATGTTCGACTCTCGTCGGGTGCATAGTACATATTTCATTTATTGGTGGGGACAAAAAAATCAAGACAAAAAACTCATATCATGCTGATTCATATAGATTGACCTTTCTGACAAAAGCCGACATTTTATCAACGAGTTTGTAAAAACGTCAACCGATACGAACTGATGAAAATCAAATGAAGCTAGAGTTACTTATCGCAAAGTATTCAAACCTGTGCGTGTTAACTGAATGACTCTCTCGTCTTGGTATAGAATTTTGATCGCGCCATTTAATCAGATCCATCGATCAAATTTTGGAAAATGGAACATTTAAAATTTTTCCATTTTTCCAAATTTGATTGATGGATCTGATTTGTTTTGCAAAGTATAGTCAAGGTCACTTTAAATGAATTCTGGCGACACGCTTGCAGATGTAGGTCTAAACACATATACACATGTGGAATCCATAACCACTATATATATATATATATATATATATATATATATATATATATATATATCCACATATATATATATATACATATATATATATATCCACATATATATATATACATATATATATATATATATATATATTTATTTTTAAATACAGATTTTAATCAGACATGGACCAGTGGTTTCTGACAAGAAACGGGTTGAATTCCCGATTCACGTCGTCTTCAGCATAGTCTGAAATAGTAAATGATGGAATTTCTTCAAAAAACATCCAACTGTTATGAAACGCTATGTACACCGAATTTTGAAATGGAGAGCCGACGAGGAACGCTTAGGACAGAAAAGCCGTTAAAAGATTCTATATTTAGAAGTAAAGCAAGAAAGAAAGAAAGAAAGAAAGAAAGGAGTGGGAAAGTAAAAAAATTAAATTTACAATAATAAAATATTACTTTTATATTTATATATATTATTTTCATATATATATGTAGAAAATAATTAATTAAGGTACGCAACTCTAATTAATTAAATAATCTAAAAAAAAGGGGAGGTAACTATTTATCATTATATAAAATGTATATATATGTCTTTATGAATTACGATCATTTCAATTAATAATTCTCAATTCAAAGTAAAAACATAAACATAGATAAATATATAAATAAAAAATATAAATATAGATAAATATATAAATACATAAATAAAAAATCAATATATACATAAAAAATCAATCAATATATAATTAAAATATCAATATATAGATGAAAAATCAATATATAAAAATAAATTAATATATAGATAACAAATATAAATAAAAAATCTATATAAATAATAAAATATATATAAATTATAAATAAAATATATATAAATAAAAAAATCAGTATATAAATAAAAAATCTCTATATAAAAAATATATTAAAAAAATATATAAAAAATAAAAAAATCAATATATAAATAAAAAATTCAATATATAAATATAATCATAATATGTAAATAAAGAATCAAAAGTCAAAATGTAAATAAAAATATAAATAAAAATATAAATATATAAAAATATAAATAAAAAAATATAAATATAAATATATAATATATATAAAAATAATAAATAAATAAAAATAAAAATAAATGTAAATATAAAAATCAGCTACTCAACCATGCGGCCTATAAGGAGTTACATCACCAGAGAACAAAGCACGGCAGTCGACACCGGATGCTCATGCCAAAATAAAAATTCTTGCCCCCTCGAGGGAAATTGTAAAGTTGACTCAGTTGTATACAAAGCTGCGGTTACGAGTCAAACTGATAACAGTACAGATGTATACTACGGCATGACACAAGGTTCCTTTAAACAAAGGTATTATTCACACCTATATTCCTTTAGATACAAAGATCGCGCAAACACATCTTTGGCTAAACGAATTTGGGAACTAAAAGAAGAAGGAACTCCCTTTTCTATAAATTGGAAAATCATAGAGAGAAAACCCATTTATTCACCTATATCTAATGTTTGCCATTTGTGTAATGCTGAGAAGTTCCATATTTTTAAGGCCATCATGAACCCAAACACCAGATGTTTAAATGTACGCGATGAGGTTTTTAAGGGCTGTATACATCGTAAACAAGCACTCCTTATCTATTGGATGGATCGAGTGACTTAAGCCTTCCTAGAACCCTACATACATTTTTCAGACACTTACACACTTCCACTGCAGACTTCTCGTTCTACGAACCTGATCACAACCCTTTTTCCTTTCTCCATTTTTTCCCTCTTTCTTATTTGAATTTTTAAATTTTTTATATTTTTTTATTTTTTTATATTTTTACATTTTTTTAATATATTTTTTTATATCTTTATATTTTTTTATATATTATTTTTATATATTTTTTAATATATTTTTAAATTTTTAATTTTTAAATTTTATTTCTCAAATCTCTATTTTTTTATTTATTTATTTATTTATTTTTTATTATTTATATATGAATTTCATATATTGATTTTTATTTATATATTGATTTTTTAATTTTTTATTTATATTTATATATTGATAAATTTTTATTTACACATGCATGTGTTTGTGTGTGTGTGAGTGTGTATATAATGTATATATATATATATATATATGTATATGTATGCATATGCATATATGTACGTGAGTGTGTGCGTATGCATGTGTGTAAGTGTACATGTGTATGTGTATATTTATTTATTTTTGATTTTTTATTTATATATTTATTTATATATTGATTGATTATTTATGGTTATATATTTATTTTTTATTTATATATTGATTTTTTATTTATGTATATGTATATATATTTTTTATCTATATATATACATTTTTTTATCTATATATGAATTTTGAATTCTTATTTACATATGAATTTTTTTATATATTGATTTTTTATTTATATTTTGATTTTTGAATTTTTATATGATTTTTATTTATTTATATATTGATTTATTTATATTTCGATTTTTATATTTACATTTATTTTTATTTTTATTTATTTATTATTTTTATATATATTATATATTTATATTTATATTTTTTTATTTATATTTTTATATATTTATATTTTTATTTATATTTTTATTTACATTTTGACTTTTGATTCTTTATTTACATATTATGATTATATATATATATGGAATTTTTATTTATATATTGATTTTTTTATTTTTTATATTTTTTTTATATAGAGATTTTTTATTTATATACTGATTTTATTATTTATATATATTTTATTATTTATATAGATTTTTTATTTATATTTGTTATCTATATATTGATTTATTTTTATATATTGATTTTTCATCTATATATCGATATTTTAATTATATATTGATTGATTTTTTATGTATATATTGATTTTTTATTCATGTATTTATATATTTATCTATATTTATATTTTTTATTTATATATTTATCTATGTTTATGTTTTTACTTTGAATTGAGAATTATTAATTGAAATGATCGTAATTCATAAAGACATATATATACATTTTATATAATGATAAATAGTTACCTCCCCTTTTTTTTAGATTATTTAATTAATTTGAGTTGCGTACCTTAATTAATTATTTTCTACATATATATATATGAAAATAATATATATAAATATAAAAGTAATATTTTATTATTATAAATTTAATTTTTTTACTTTCCCACTCCTTTCTTTCTTTCTTTCTTTCTTTCTTGCTTTACTTCTAAATATAGAATCTTTTAACGGCTTTTCTGTCCTAAGCGTTCCTCGTCGGCTCTCCATTTCAAAATTCGGTGTACATAGCGTTTCATAACAGTTGGATGTTTTTTGAAGAAATTCCATCATTTACTATTTCAGACTATGCTGAAGACGACGTGAATCGGGAATTCAACCCGTTTCTTGTCAGAAACCACTGGTCCATGTCTGATTAAAATCTGTATTTAAAAATAAAAATATTACGCTCTTAATTTAATTTAATTGAGCACTCTATTGGTATTTCCCATTTTATTCTTTATTGAGTATATCTTTATTGAGTATTCCTTTATACTTTACACTATATATATATATATACATACCTATATATATATATAAATATATATATATATATATATATATATATATATATATATATATATATATATATATATATATATATATATATATTTATATTTATAATCCAGGTATGGTATAGATCCACAGGGTATAAATCCAGGGGAGTTGAACCGGGTGTACGAGAGTGCTCAATAAAAATATAGAGCAGAAATATAAATATAAATGATAATTTATTTCATTTTGACTACAAACTTGATTTTGTTACATGAGAGCGATTTGAGGCGCTCACGATCGTCAGGATTTGAAATAACATTATGCCTGTTAAGATAAGTTCAGAATCACACACATCATTTCAAATGTTTCCATTTTTCAAAAGTTGTATCCATGGATCTGATTTGTTTTACAATAGTTACGACAATGCACAATTTCAACCTGATCATATATATATATATATATATATATATATATATATATATATATATATATATATATATATATATATATATATCGTTTACGTTTCCGACGTGTGCATACATTGAGGAATACTCCACAAAACAGATAACACTCAGATACTATGTTAGCATCCAATCGCCAGACAGAGGTGTTTAGTCAATTTATAATGCGTTAAGATATATTAAACTATATATACTTCCGTTTGGTCGTAACATATTAACGTAAATACATTAGCGGCTTGCAACAATGTAAATATAACAAATCGTCCGTTAATTTTTATTTGTCTATTCGTTCTTTGCAGAAAAAGCCAACACTTTTCGATACTCACTACATTCTCTTCTTGACAACGTTGCGGTGGTCAAACATTTTGTTAATATTTTAATCGTTCGAATTATATATAGCATACATATAATCACATGTAATACTATATGTTTATTTTTAGGTTAGCAAATATAGCAGAATTATTCCTCACAAATAAATGTACACATATGATAAAAATAAAAAGGAATCAGAATTTTCATCAAATGATAAACATAAATACTTGGCGTTATTTTCGGTTCCATGTTTGATTTATCTTTCTGGTGATACCAGATCAGGCTGCCCTGTGGCTCCCTGAGACGAAATTCACCTACATTGACGTTTTTTGTTTTTCTTCTTTTTTTTTTTTTTTGTAAAACTTAATTATGTTCTACAAAACCAAAAACAAAAACAACAGCCCCTCTCCCTTTCTCCCTCCCCTTTTTTATTTTATTTTTAGAACTTGAAGCATAAAACTTTTACTATAATGACCAGATTCGGCATTAAATAACCCAAAAAGGGTTGATCTGCCGTAAAACAAAACTACCAAACTAAAAACGATGATTAAACATTTGAAGATATAAAGAACTTGAAGCATAAAAACTTTTACTATAATGACCAGATTCGGCATTAAATAACCCAAAAAGGGTTGATATGCCGTAAAACAAAACTACCAAACTAAAAACGATGATTAAACATTTGAAGATATAAAGAACTTGAAGCATAAAAACTTTTACTATAATGACCAGATTCGGCATTAAATACCCCAAAAAGGGTTGATATGCCGTAAAACAAAACTACCAAACCAAAAACGATGATTAAACATTTGAAGATATAAAGAACTTGAAGCATAAAAACTTTTACTATAATGACCAGATTCGGCATTAAATAACCCAAAAAGAGTTGATATGCCGTAAAACAAAACTACCAAACCTGATTTATCTTTGAACGAGAAATAAAAACACAAGTTGATAATACAATTCCCTTATTTGAGAATAGATTTACACTCATTAGTACTTATTACACTGTTACATATAGTGTTATCCCTGCCAATACAAGCAACATCGGCTAAACGTTTATTTAAAATAAATATGTATTTTACAAATAAAAATTAGAAAATGGTCGTAAGCCATCTATTTATTAGGCTTGTGACAAAAAGAAATATAATGGTGAATTATTAATACTGTACATAAATAGTTTAATTTATAGGAGGTTAAAATAATGGTTATAACCCATTTTGAAAAAAGGTAAATTTGTGTATAAAGGTTTAGTGAATAAAGGTTTTTGATTCAAAATGGCGTTAAATCGCTAAATTATGTAAACCGTACACACAAAGGGATATAGAAACAATGCTATTTCCTAAAGATACATTTTATTAGTTTCTACATTGTTGGGGTTCCACACAGAAACACGCACACACACGTCCACACACACATACATATATATAACTATATATAACTATATATATATATATATATATATATATATATATATATATATATATATATATATATATATATATATATATATTTATATTTATAATCCAGGTATGGTATAGATCCACAGGGTATAAATCCAGGGGAGTTGAACCGGGTGTACGAGAGTGCTCAATAAAAATATAGAGCAGAAATATAAATATAAATGATAATTTATTTCATTTTGACTACAAACTTGATTTTGTTACATGAGAGCGATTTGAGGCGCTCACGATCGTCAGGATTTGAAATAACATTATGCCTGTTAAGATAAGTTCAGAATCACACACATCATTTCAAATGTTTCCATTTTTCAAAAGTTGTATCCATGGATCTGATTTGTTTTACAATAGTTACGACAATGCACAATTTCAACCTGATCATATATATATATATATATATATATATATATATATATATATATATATATATATATATATATATCGTTTACGTTTCCGACGTGTGCATACATTGAGGAATACTCCACAAAACAGATAACACTCAGATACTATGTTAGCATCCAATCGCCAGACAGAGGTGTTTAGTCAATTTATAATGCGTTAAGATATATTAAACTATATATACTTCCGTTTGGTCGTAACATATTAACGTAAATACATTAGCGGCTTGCAACAATGTAAATATAACAAATCGTCCGTTAATTTTTATTTGTCTATTCGTTCTTTGCAGAAAAAGCCAACACTTTTCGATACTCACTACATTCTCTTCTTGACAACGTTGCGGTGGTCAAACATTTTGTTAATATTTTAATCGTTCGAATTATATATAGCATACATATAATCACATGTAATACTATATGTTTATTTTTAGGTTAGCAAATATAGCAGAATTATTCCTCACAAATAAATGTACACATATGATAAAAATAAAAAGGAATCAGAATTTTCATCAAATGATAAACATAAATACTTGGCGTTATTTTCGGTTCCATGTTTGATTTATCTTTCTGGTGATACCAGATCAGGCTGCCCTGTGGCTCCCTGAGACGAAATTCACCTACATTGACGTTTTTTGTTTTTCTACTTTTTTTTTTTTTTTGTAAAACTTAATTATGTTCTACAAAACCAAAAACAAAAACAACAGCCCCTCTCCCTTTCTCCCTCCCCTTTTTTATTTTATTTTTAGAACTTGAAGCATAAAACTTTTACTATAATGACCAGATTCGGCATTAAATAACCCAAAAAGGGTTGATCTGCCGTAAAACAAAACTACCAAACTAAAAACGATGATTAAACATTTGAAGATATAAAGAACTTGAAGCATAAAAACTTTTACTATAATGACCAGATTCGGCATTAAATAACCCAAAAAGGGTTGATATGCCGTAAAACAAAACTACCAAACTAAAAACGATGATTAAACATTTGAAGATATAAAGAACTTGAAGCATAAAAACTTTTACTATAATGACCAGATTCGGCATTAAATACCCCAAAAAGGGTTGATATGCCGTAAAACAAAACTACCAAACCAAAAACGATGATTAAACATTTGAAGATATAAAGAACTTGAAGCATAAAAACTTTTACTATAATGACCAGATTCGGCATTAAATAACCCAAAAAGAGTTGATATGCCGTAAAACAAAACTACCAAACCTGATTTATCTTTGAACGAGGAATAAAAACACAAGTTGATAATACAATTCCCTTATTTGAGAATAGATTTACACTCATTAGTACTTATTACACTGTTACATATAGTGTTATCCCTGCCAATACAAGCAACATCGGCTAAACGTTTATTTAAAATAAATATGTATTTTACAAATAAAAATTAGAAAATGGTCGTAAGCCATCTATTTATTAGGCTTGTGACAAAAAGAAATATAATGGTGAATTATTAATACTGTACATAAATAGTTTAATTTATAGGAGGTTAAAATAATGGTTATAACCCATTTTGAAAAAAAGGTAAATTTGTGTATAAAGGTTTAGTGAATAAAGGTTTTTGATTCAAAATGGCGTTAAATCGCTAAATTATGTAAACCGTACACACAAGGGATATAGAAACAATGCTATTTCCTAAAGATACATTTTATTAGTTTCTACATTGTTGGGGTTCCACACAGAAACACGCACACACACGTCCACACACACATACATATATATAACTATATATATATATATATATATATATATATATATATATATATATATATATATATATATATATATATATATATATATAAATATATATATATATATATATATGTTTCGTCAACAGTTGATCCCATCAGTCCACCTTGTTTATTCGACCACTCGGCCATATTTTTTTGGTCGTTTGATAATGAGAGTAACGCTCTCGAATATTTGAGTTTACCTTATCCCGGAACTTTTAATTGCTTTTTATTTAATGTTCTGGTATTTAATCTGTTTTACGTGAACTATTAATAAATTGATTTGAGATTCCATTCTTATTTTCGCTTCTCATTTATTTTTGTTCATCGGTTCCACCGTACGGTATCTATTTCACATTGCCTCTGCCTCGGATTTCAAACTTACACTTATATATATATATATATATATATATATATATATATATATATATATATATATATATATGTGTATATTTTTATATTTATATGTATATTTTATATATATATATGTATTTATATATATATATATATTTTAATATATATATATATATTGATATATATATATATATATATTAATATATATATATATATATTATATATATATATATATATATATTTATATATATATATATTATAATAAGTTATGAAAATATATTTATGGCAATCAAGCTACACAGAGACTCTCGCGTTTCATAACTTACTACATAGCTCTACCTGCGTATCGAGCACCGTTTAAGTAAATACTGAAAATGTATACATTAAAAAGTATATCTCCTAATAAAATGTTGAGAGAGAGAGAGACGGAGAGTGAGAGAGAGAGAGAAATGGAGACCTATGAATATCGTGGTTAATTCTTAGCTAGCTTATTGTCTAATCAGTTCTTTGTTATTTGAGGAGACAGGGGGGAGAAGGACATCTTGTACGCCAGTATTCTTTCTTAGGGAAAACATTTCCCGTTCTGACTTGGCTACATCTTAATTCCTTCGTCCGACTTCTACGCCTCCTGAGTCCGAACTGGTTTTAAAATTCCAATTTTCTCACAATCAAAACTGTGACGTAATATCACGTGATCCACACAGGTGCAGGATGACCTTTTGAACCAGAGTCAAACATTGTCTCGTCACTTGTCACGTTTCGATTCCCGGAAACAGAATCGCACTCTATGCCCTCGGCGGTCCGCACTTAAGTCGCACCAGCCAAACCAACGACCCCACACCCGTTCTCCGCCACACGTCCATTATCATATAACATTCTCATGAAGGTTTTTATAATCCCACAAGTTACGTCCATCATTAGATAACACTCTCATAAAAGTGTTTATACTCCCACAACTTACGTCCATCATTATATAACATGAATATATATCTATAACCTGCTGATATTCGTTTCAACCAGGAAGCGATGGTTGTTCGAAATGCTCAATTTTTTATATATACCGAACTCTAACAGACAAAAATCAATCCGAACCCTACGAAACGAACAATTCCAGCACCAAACTGATACTAATGCACATACAGGATAAAATGGAAGTTACCAATTACCGTTGGATAACCAGCATCTTACAAAAATATTTGGATTCCTGAACAATGTGTGTATTACTTTCTTTTTCAAGCATTTATTTCCAAATAACAACTGCTTTTATTTTACTTTGTCCTGACGTGTTTTTAGATAACATCCACCCTGATTTTACGCTCTCGCCTCAACATAAGATTCTTAACTTTTGGCTCTTATTTTTATTCTGTATTCTATCATGTTTTACTTCATATAACATTTTCAAAGTTAAATGTTGCCGATAATATTTACAACTACATTATCGGCTCTCCCTATCCACTGATGACAAGAGTTTATCTTTGAAAATCCATGGATTAAGGATAGTAGGCTCCTTGCACGTTATGTCTGAAGGCGAGGTCGCGCCGGTTTGAATAAGAAAGGTATTTTAGACATATTTTTAAACCAAGAAAAAGAAGAAAAGAAAAACAAGGAGAAGTATATTCTCGAAAGCTAAGATTAAAATAAATTGTATTTATTTTACACCACCATTGTTATGGATTCTTCAAAAAAATATAATACTATTAAGAAACAATGGTTGAAAATATGTCTAAATTCCCTTTCTTATTCAAACCGGCGCGACTTCGCCTTCAGATATAACGTGATTTTCCGACTCGAAGTCCATTTCCATCGGACGATAGAGAAAAAGAAGAAAAGAAAAACACTCTTTTACAAGGAGAAGTATATTCTCGAAAGCTAAGATAAAAATAAATTTTATTTATTTTACACCACTATTGTCATGTTTTTTTTCAAAAAATAATATAATAATATATATATATATATATATATATATAATCCATACACCGACATATTAGGCACGAGCAATTACTAACCTCAACATTTTAATTACCGTTGTACATGGGAGTAAATCATTACAGTTCGTAGGGAAAGAAAGATGCCACCTCACAACCTTCATAGTGTCCAAAAAAGGGTCTGCTGCGACATTTACACCAGTTGACACATTTGCAGATTTATTGGCAATGTTAACAAACACCGGTGTCGGCGAGTAACATTTTGGCATTGATACAGACGCAGCATTAGTCAAAGAGAGATTAGTCAGTCACCTTAGTTAGATAAAATGTGAAGCAATGTGATTCAAATTTGGCATATTAATTTAATGGAAACACAAATAGCTAATGTTACATAAGTAGGGAGATAGTGTCAATATCCAAACTACTTCAGTCTCTCAATCTATTTATAGGATAACTTGGTTACGTAATTTCTAATGATTTAATCTAAACTGGACGAGCTCATTGTAGGGATATACATTACCCTGCAGTAACTAAAAGATGGGGGTAGGTGTGGGTGAGGTTAATCTTAAATGCAGGGGATAAAGAACCTAAAAGCGTGTATACTTGTACTAAAACGTATGCATACACGGGGAAAACATCTCCTCCCTCATGTTTAGTAAAGGGTCACTGTTTTAATAAAAGATAGAGATTCATTTCTTCACAGTTTGCAGAATCTATCCATAGACTTATAAGGCCTAACTTTTTTAATTATTTGATAATTAAGTGCATAGGGGGACTTGTTTTCTTTAAGATACTAAATATAGGATGTAAGGGCTGTGGTAGGTGTCAATAGCCTCAGTTTTAAAAAAAAATAATTGTGCATAAATATTCTACAATGAAATATACGACTTCATTAGAAATGAGTTTTATAGGATTATACAATATCCGCACCGACAGTCTCAGTTATAATAACCCCATTAAGGTGATGTATCCCCTGGTTA
>OY744555.1:38968210-38998210 GCA_963556195.1 Sepiola atlantica
TATTATTATTATTATTATCATTATTATTGGTGTTTACTGATATATAATTGAAAAATGAAATAAATTATGTCATCATCAAAGTTTCGTCTTCATTTCAAGATATTCTCAAGATAACTGACTTAAATAATACAAAAGTAAAATATTTAAAAATGTGTTGTGCGTTTATGACGTAAAATATGTGTTTTTTTTAAAACAAACGTAGTCATCAGAACTCAAATGATGTGTTACAATTATGACGTGAAAAGTGTTTTTTTTGTTTTTTTTTACGAACCATAGCCGTTAGAATTTAAAATGTGTGGTTCGTTTTAAAAGTTTTGTTGGGAATTAACTAGTCTAGAACTAAATTACAATTTTGTTTGTTTTAAATAAATCTCGGCGAAGATTCTTTGACTCAGCGCTCATTATAAACTCTAAGAAAACAACGTCACGACTTCTAAAATGTATTTCTAATCAGCAAACGTAAACCAACTGAATAGACCTTGAATTTAGATCCAGGTTTGCTATTTTACACCACATTTTTAATAAAACATTTTACATAACATCGATATTGCAATTATTGAAAAAATATTGACTCATAAACGCACCTCACATGTTTAATGCAGACGGCTATGGTTCGTCATAAACCAAAACTAAAAACACCGTTTTGACGTCATATTCTTATTCTTTAATACCATTTGATGTGTTTCGTTTGGAAAACAAACCATTCTTTTATGAATATATAAATTATTCTGATTTTTTACTATTTCATTTTTTTCACATTTAAATATTATTTGCATAATTATTATAATATATATGTGTGTGCATATGTTTATTTTGGTGTATATGTGTATATATTTGTGAGGATATGTTCGTATACATTCATGAGCACATTTCACTATCATTTTTACTGCGTAGCCAAATGTGAATTATTTACTTTGCTTTGACCATAATATCGCCAACAGTACATCGGACAAACACATAACCCAATGAAGAATTCGGAATTCCTTTTTCTTTTATTTCAATTTTAGCTGATACACTGCTCATAACATGACCTCAGAATTTTTAAGATTTGTTGACTAATAATTTGTTTAATCTTTTTCATTACTTTTGTTATCCGGATAAATTTTTAAATCAAGGTTTGTTCTCGGGCTCAAACCGTAAAGAATGCATATTGTCATCATGCGATTGATATTTATTTAATTTTAATATAGCGTTACTTATAGTAATAACTTATAAAAATCATTATTTCAATAATTTCTCATTTATTCTAACTATTTTTTTATAACAAATTAGTACAAATAATAAATAAGTATTTATTCAATTTTAATATAGCGTTAGTAATAATAATTTATCAAAATAATTATTTGAATTATTTTTCATTTATTGTAACTATTTTTTATTATAAATTAGTACAACAAATAAATAAGCAACTATCTAAAACAACTGCCAAGTGTGTTATTTGTCCTGAATATTAACCATAATAATCGACTGACGAGAAATGTATAGTTGTATTCAGCAAATTAGTTCCCTTAAGTTCATCATCACATGTATCTATAACTAGTCGAACCATTATTATACGGTATAATATGTAATTACTCGTAAGTACTCGTCGGGTCACAGATGAAGACAAATAATATTACATTTGTCGATCAAATTGATTATATTCTTTTGTGAAATTTGTTTGAAACAAGATTTCAAAAGTTAAATAAAATGTAAACGTACGAATTTGTAAAGAAATGAAGCTCGCAGATTTTTTTACATTATTAGACTTTCATGGTGAATAAATCAGAGCAAGTTATTCATTTTCTCAAAGCACATCTCATCACGTGGTACCTTTATTTACACCTATTAAATCATTTGGTTTATGGTGTTTGATTTGCATACATCTCACACCTCACATTCTATATACATATTGTGTATAACACATCAGTACGTATGTGTAAAAATAATATATTATCTGTAATAAAAATAATAATAATAATAATAATAGTAATAATAATAATATTAATAATAATAATAGTAATAATAATAGTAATAATAATAGTAATATTAATAACAATAATTATAACAATAACAATAATAATAATAATAACAATAACAACAACAATAATAATAATTATAATAATAGTAATACTACTACAAATAATACTCATAGTTATAATTGTAATACTACTACTACTGCTAATAATAATAATAACAATGCTAATACCAATAATAACAAGAACAATAACAATAATAATAATAATAATAATCATAATAAGTATAGTAATAATGATAATACTTAAAATAATAATAGTAATGATAATAATGTATAGTAATAATAGTAATAATAATTGTAATAATAATAATATATAATAATAACGTATGATAGTAATAGTTATGATACTAATAATAATAATAATAATAATAATAATAATAATAATAATAATAATAAACCTGAAACTGTTTGCAAAAAAACAAAAAAGAACTGGAAAAGCTGATAAATACAACCAGGATATTCAGCCAGGATATCCAAATGGAGTTTGGAATAGAAAAATGTGCACTGCTAGAGATCAAAAGAGGAAAACTGGAGACGACAGAAGGTATTGAACTCCCCAACCAAGAGGAGATGATGGCGCTAGGAGAACAAGATAGTTATAAATACCTGGGAGTTCTGGAAGCAGACACAATCAAATATACAGAAATGAAAGAGAAGATTGGAAAAGAATATCTACGAAGAACAAGGAAACTCTTAGAAACTAAACTATATAGCAGAAACCTAGTAAAAGGGATAAACACATGGGCTGTATCACTAATAAGATACTCTGGACCATTCATAGGCTGGACCAAGGAGGAACTCAGGCACCTTGACCAAAGGACTAGAAAACTAATGACTATGAACAATGCATTGCACCCAAAAGACGATACGGACATACTCTACATGAAAAGAAATGAAGGAGGTAGAGGACTGGTAAGTATAGAAGACTGTGTGGAAGATACCAAAAAAGAGCTGGAGAAATATGTAACCCAGAACACAAAAAGACTGATCACCACAGCAAGAGACACCAGCCCAACAAACAACTCCGGAAGCACTGAACCCAGAAACAAAAAGACAAGAAAGGAAAAGTGGGAAGAAAAACAACTACATGGACGCTTTATAAGACTCACAAGCGATGAAGCCAATGAAAACAGCTGGGCATGGCTAAGAAAAGGACACTTGAACAGAGAAACGGAATCTCTGCTGACGGCCGCACAGAACAATGCGATTAGGACAAACTTTATTAAAGCAAAGATAGATAAAACCCAGGAAAACAGCAAATGCCGACTGTGTGGACAAAGAGACGAAACGATACATCATATAATAAGTGAATGCAGCAAGCTAACACAAAGGGAATACAAGTACAGACATGCCAGCATGGGGAAAGAAGTACACCGAGAAATGTGCAAAACACTGAATTTCGAATATGCAAAAAAACGGTACAAACACAAACCAGAAACTGTACTAGAAAACGAAAAACACAACATCATATGGGATATGAATGTACAAACAGACAAACCCATAACAGCAAGGAGACCGGATATGATAATAATCAACAAGAAAGAAAAATCCTGCAAAATCGTAGACTTTGCCGTGCTAGCAGACCACAGAGTGAAGATCAAAGAGACGGAAAAAAGAAGCAAATATACTGAACTTGCCAGAGAATTGAAAGGAATATGGAACATGAAGAAAGTCAGTATAACACCAATAATCATAGGAGCACTAGGAACAGTCCCAAAAACATGGAGAAAAGACTAGGAGAAATAGGAATCAAAGGGATAACTGAGACCATAAAGGACAGTAATGATCAAAACAGCTACAATCCTAAGATATGTCCTCGAATGCGGAAACCAACCCACATAAGCAACGAATGGAGAACAAACACATGGAAGCACAAGACAACAGAACCGGGGAAAATACAACCGCATGAGAGAGGCGCAAGCATAGGCTGACGCCACAAAAATTATGGACAGAGGGTCGAGGAGGGAAAGCTCAAACCAGACCTCCACTGGAAGAGCGCAGACAGCTCTGGGACCTTGGGGAGGCTTGTTGCCACTCGGGGCCCAGAGGGGACCAATGACCCTTATCAGCGGGAAATCGGTGGTAGATGGCTGTTGCGATACCGCAAGGTCATCAGCGGTGATGAACGAAAAGAGGTGGAGCATACTGGAAGTCTGAGAGGACTTGTTGTCACTCAAACTCCAGGGAATACCACAAGTTGTTGGCAGTGGGCGATCACTGACGATGACCAGTGTGATAACTCCTAGTGAGTAAATAATAATAATAATAATAATAATAATAATAATAATAATAATAATAATAATAATAATAATAATAATAATAATAATAATAATAATAATAATAATAATAATAAAACGTCGTTTTTATTTGTGTTGATTTTTTTGGTAAATTTTGATATCTCGGTTTAACTGCAATTTTTTTTTACCAACGAAGCCTTATTTTTGTTCTAAAGTGCAGATATCTAATTTCACCTTTAGTTGCAGTAGGTTTGTTATACGGATAAAAACGCCAGCGTAATCGGGTTATAATCTCCATTCTTGTCGAAGTAAGACTTCACTGATTATTCTGCATGCGGGCTGATAACAACTACGTTATCATTTCGGATTAGCGACGAGGGAATCTCGGAACCTAAAGAGCTTCTTACTTAATCCTTACTGGAATGAAATTCCAGAAACAAAATCTTGCTGATACGTTTAACAATTTTTATACTGATAAAGCCTTTAAGGCAGATTCATTTGAAATAGCACTGTCACTAAATGCACCAAGAATCGTTGGACACAACTGAAATCCATTTCCGTCATTAAAAAAGATCTATACATATATTATGAAAATAACAAGTTGACTGCAACTAATTTGTATTCATTCACTAAAGGGACTCGTTTTCTTAAAACAGCATATTGCACGTGTACACACGTCCATCAACTATGGACGAGAATCTCGAAACACTTACTGAACAGCATTCCACAAGAAGACTTCCAGAGGTGTTTCCGGCAGTGGATGGATCGGAGGGCTAAGTGTATATTAGCACAAGTGGCCTACTTTGAAGGGGATTAGGGTCTCAACCCCGTTACGTATTTGAAATATCTTTCTGGACTATGATCGGGTACGTTTTAGACATGTTACCGTATATATATAAAGATATTCCGTAGTATAATATTTAATGAGGGGTTTAAACAGAATAAATAGGGGCAACATTACAAAGTCAAGAGAGAGACAGAAACAAAAAAAACAGAATAATGACAAACTTTTTTTTAATAGCCAAAAGGCGATTTAACAAAAACGTAAAAGTTTTATAAAAAAAAGTAATAATAGTAAATAAAAATAATTAGCTAAAAGTCGCTTGATGCATCTTCACAAGTGAAAAGTCGACAGGACACGTTTACCATAAATAAATAAGTAGTTACATAAAATTGTTTTTAGGGCCTCACAAAAAATGAAAAAGGGTAAATTAGGGGAAGATAAAAACGAATTAATATTGCTTAAATTGCAAAGAAACGATGGAAAAATCTCTATCTGCAAAAAAGTGCACTATGGAATATATATATCATAACGTAATTGGAGGCAAAGTATATTTTTAGATATTTCTAGAGCTCTTTGAATAGGTCCTAGTTATTTTGCAGCTAATTTTGCCAGCAGTGCGAGGGTATTCGCATGGTTACAATTACGGCTTCCAAAACATTAAGATGCTGTTTGGAACGGGTCGGATATTTTTTTTTTTTAAATATGAACCTTAAAAACCCTTATACACATCACGTGCTGCATTCACGTTCTTCATATTTGATAGTGGGAAACAACAGCTAACCCATTTGGCCCGGCTGTAATAACAACAACAAGCCGGTAAGAGAAAACAAAATACAAATCCTATGACATCAGGATATATTACACATCGAGGATGCCAGGTTTTGGCGAAATATCTGTATCACTTTAAACTAACAAAAAAAAATGCTAGTTTATAATAAAAAAAAGAAAAGAAAATCGGTTTCGATTTATTATTTTTCTTTTTTATAAAAAAAATTGATATCGCATCTTAATGCTTCAAAAGGTATTTATTTACCTATTCCTTCTTAAATTTAACAATAGATGCTTTTAAAAAGAATATGAACCTTAAAACACTTATATATATATATATATATATATATATATATATATATATATATACATATATATATATATATATATATATATATATATATATATATATATATATATATATGTATATATATATATATATATATATAT
The DNA here is from genome assembly GCA_963556195.1 of Sepiola atlantica. Taxonomy (NCBI): domain Eukaryota; kingdom Metazoa; phylum Mollusca; class Cephalopoda; order Sepiida; family Sepiolidae; genus Sepiola; species Sepiola atlantica. Next base: position 38,974,467 of record OY744555.1, read on the forward strand.
AGTAATGATACTGTTTAACTGTACCACAGCTTTTAAGTGCTGCTAGGATCGAAATTTCAAACACCAAGTTAGTAGTGAGCAGCTATCATCACTGAGCAACTGGGCAGCGATGGTAAATTATATCTACAATGTTTTTTTTATCTAAACATTAACTGCCACATTTACAGCGCTCTATTTGTTTATTTACAAAGAGAATTGCATTACGCTAGAAGCACCGGGTAATTTCAATAAGCGACAGAATAGAATAGGGGATTGTACAATCCTCCACCGACAGATTGTTTTACTGTATAACACTTCTTCAGTGCGGCTAGACTTGTACGCATTCGAAACTAGAGATCAAAATTAAACTGTATTTCTTACAAATGTATTAACTACATTGCATTGGGTATCTGACTTGTACTGTAAATAGGAATTGATCTACGAGTCAATCACCTACTTTAATATAGCATTCAGTAGTATTAGTATCATTAGTAGTATTAGTATTATTAGTAGAATTAGTAGTATTATTAGTAGTATTACTATTATTATTAGTATTAGTAGTATTAGTAGTAGTAGTATTATTAGTAGTATTAGTACTTTTCTCGGAAATTTAACAAGACTGTATTAATCTTATTCGTTTTCTTTTTAGAGTGCAATTGTAAATAATACTACTAATACTACTAATAATACTAATACTACTAATAATACTACTAATACTAATAATAATACTAAAAATACTACTAATACTAATAATAATACTAATACTACTAATAATACTACTAATACTAATAATACTACTAATACTAATAATACTAATACTACTAATAATACTACTAATACTACTAATAATAATACTAATACTACTAATAATACTAATACTACTAATACTACTACTGATACTACTAATAATACTACTAATACTACTAATAATACTAACACCACTAATAATACTACTAATACTAATAATAATACTAATACTACTAATAATACTAACACTACTAATCATACTACTAATACTACTAATAATACTAATATTATTAATACAACTACTAATACTAATACAAATACTACTAATAATACTAATACTACTAATAATACTACTAATTCTACTAATAATATTAATACTACTAATAATACTACTAATACTAATAATAATACTAATACTACTAATACTACTACTAATACTAATAATAATACTAATACTACTAATAATACTAATACTACTAATAATGCTACTAATACTACTAATAATAATACTAATACTACTAATAATACTAATACTACTAATAATACTAATACTACTAATAATACTAATACTACTAATAATACTACTAATACTAACAATAATACTAATACTACTAATAATACTACTAATACTAATAATACTACTAATACTACTAATAATACTACTAATACTACTAATAATACTAATACTATTAATACTACTACTAATACTAATACTAATACTACTAATACTACTACCACTAATAATAATAATAATAACCGAAACTGACAGAAATCTCATACACCTACCCCACCCACCGTACAAAAATACACACGCACACAAACACACAAACACACAAACACACATGTGATGACCCCAGCCTAGGCTGGTACCACACACAATGATTATGAACGGTCAAGGATAATGGAAAGAGTAGGGATGGTGTTATATGTATCGAAAGACAAATGCTAGAGAAGTTACTTGCTGAAAAGAAGAATTTGCATTTTATTTTCGTGGACTAAGTGAACACTTTTCACTCAGTACCAATAAATATTGTTTGGTGGGTATTTCGTAAACAAGGAGCTAACATAGAGATAGTAAATTTACAGCACATTTAGCGACCGCTCTGATGTTTCAGTAATAGCACATCAAGGTGTTGCACTCTCTATTGCTTGTTTGTGTTATGTTATTAACCGTGGCTGGGCGGGTCCGTATCGGTTTCCGGAGAATATACTCCATGTCTTCTGATAATCTAGTACTTGCCCCTGGAACAATATAACGTCTACTTATTAAGTTCTAGATTTAAATGAATGCTATTGAAAGTAAATATCTTGGAGTGACTGTTACTATGTTACTATGTCCAAAGTTGTAGTCAGTGGGGGTCACTTTCGAAAGCCTCAGATAGAAGAAAGTCCCCCTCCTCAGTTTATGAAAAGGAAATCAAGCGCAACTCATTTTGTGTGGCGATTTACACAACACGAGCGGTGCAGGTGCTGGTAAGTTGAGAGATAATTATCAGTTTGTGCACAAATATTGTAAGACAATGGACATCGATAAGAACTGGCCTATGGCGTATATGTGTTAGGATGAGGAAGTCAGAAGTGAATGTAATTATTCAAATGAGCACAAGAGGATGGTGCTAGTATAAATGCAAGAATTAGAAGTTGATGGAGTTGAGGAAATGTTGCTATTACTTACAAAGATGGAATTACTTCGGTCAACCAAAAAATATATATATCACGACAATAAATGTGTCAATAGACGTGAGAAAAAACTTGCCAGTGAGTGTGTAAACCATGCGTTTGATGGAGTCAAATTATATGAGAAATATACAATAGGTGTGTAGTTGAGTCTTACTTGTATAATTATCAACAAACAGACTGTTTTACTGTATCACACATCTAAAGTGCGACTAGACGAGAACGTATTCCAAACTTTAACACATATAAAGTACAAGTGTATTTACTACATTGTATTGGATATCTGACTTGTACTGTATAGAGAAATGGATCTACAAGGCAAGCATGGTCGTCGTTAAGATGATCCTTTGACTAATTCATTTTATAAAGAAGGATGTGGCAGTACATTATCCCCCGGGAGGTGGGTGTCGACACGCAGTAAACTGCAAGTAATAAGCGACGAAATATAAAAAAAATACCGAACATTTTAGTGACAATTCGTAAACTTGTTATTTAAGAGATTTTCAATAACAATAAATATTTCCGGTGTATATCGTAGTGTTGCCCATATGATTTCAATTATCTTTTCTTTACGAATCCAGAAGAATAAATGGATTCTTACGTTTGGCATGAGGATCTGTACCAATTGAACTCATTTTCTTTCCAAAGTGTACCGAGCCACATTCAGTGGAAATCGCCTTTCAGCTAATTGCACTCTTTTTCATCCAATAAACATCTCTCTATATTTTCCAATTTTTCTTAATGGATTGCTCTTAATAGTTCAACACCATTTTATTGATTCTGTTTGATAAAGAGAATCGTGACAAATGGGTGTTTTTTTTCATATCCAACGAAATGTTGTCTACGTCATGGAAAATAGTTTTTATATAAGTGCTGAAATAAATATTTTTATGTTTCGGCTTTTTTATGCGGATCAAAGTTGTATACTATTAAGATTTTTTAGAATAGTAATCTCATTTTGGCTGATAGCACGAAATAACCACCCGAATATATATATATATATATATATATATATATATATATATATATATATATATATATATATATATATATATGTGTGCGTGTGTGTAAGTAAATTTCGCGTACAAAAAAATGGTAGGATACATTTCAGAGGAAACTATTTTTTTTAAATCAATGAAACAGGCGGGTGGAAAAATATTAGACTCGATGCGGAACTTGGTGAACTTACTAATATTTTTCTGACTAATTGATATCCGATCAACATCATAAAAAACACCATTGCACGCAAAGTTGCTATATTTAATGGTGATACATTTATTGGCCCGTCACGTTGCCCTTTTTATTTGAAACACCCATCGGTTGGGTCCTGAAGGCCTTGACATTGTTAAAAGGATTTCTTCTTCTACTCAACGTTTTTTTCCAGCAACTATGCTGAGAGTAGTTTACACGACTCGAACCTTTTTCTCTTCTTTTCGTAATGATGTGTTGCCAGCCATTCAAAAGAATTCTGTTGTTTATAAATGCATGTGTAAGTGTGGAGCTGATTACGTTGGCAAGACATCCCAAAGATTATAATTTAGAATATCCCAACACATACCACGTGATATTCGCTTACACAAGGTTTAGAGATCATCCGGGAACTTTCAGGAACAGGAGTCAGCCATCGGTAATCACCTCGTTAGTACAAATAGTTGTTCTGACAACTATTCCGATGGGTGGTTTCTGTTTTACACAGTGCCAGGTAGAACTACCATCTCAATATTATTGAGACGTTAGTTATTAACAATTCTCTGTGTAGACAAAATATTTGAAGCATCAGTTGGAAATTTTTAATGATTCAAAGCCACGATAACGTTGAGAGATTTACTTTTTTTCTCTCTGAATCGTTTTCTCCAACTGAAACAATTTTTCCCCTCATATCTCATTCGATTTTCTTAGTTTTAAATTTATCATTCTGACGTTTCCTCTTAGAGTGTCAGACGATATGGCCTTAAAGAAAAATTTTAGCAATTTTCTTTTATTTTCCACCCGTCCGTTTCATTGATTAAAAAAATGTTTCCTAATATATATATATATATATATATATATATATATATATATATATATATATGTATATATATATATATATATATGCATATATACGTATATATATATACATATATATATGTATATACATATATATGTATACATATATATATATATATACATATATATGTATATATATACATATATATATATATATATATACATATATATGTATATATATGTATATATATATACATATATATGTATATATATACATATATATGTATATATATATACATATATATGTATATATATACATATATATGTATATATATATACATATATATGTATATATATACATATATATGTATATATATATATACATATATATGTATATATATACATATATATGTATATATATATACATATATATGTATATATATACATATATATGTATATATATACATATATACATATATATGTATATATATACGTATATATATATATATATATATATATATATATATCTAGGCAGCGTCTTCTCTTGCTGGCAAGTATTGTTGAATATAAAAGCCAAGTCATGTCTGGATATCCTTTGGTAGATCATTTCAATCCGGATCTTACTTTCGGAAGAAGAATTTGGCTAATGAATTTGTCATAGTTTTGATTTGTGTCCTAAGAAAAAAAACATACACTGAGGTTTTACTACAACAACTTTGTCGAGAAGATTGAGGATGCATTTGTCTGATAATAGCGTCATAGCCTATAACTTAATGTATGGCAATTTCTGCTCTCGTTCGGAATTCAGAAAACACTTAGTAGAAAATACCAAAATCTTAGAATATAGTACTAACAAACAATAACTCTACATATGATAAACACTACATATAAAACCTCGAAACCCCCTAATTAATAGGATTAACTTTAATATCAGTAATAATATACTAAAACGTCTATAATTTTTACTATAGTTTCGTACTTATTACATAATTTCCACCATAGCAATTTAAAATACAAACAAGTAAACCCAGATGGGTATGAAAGTACATGGGACACAAATAAAAATTATGGCAAATTCACAAGCCAATTCCTCTCCGACACTAAAACCTGATTTTAACTATTGAAAGAATGTATCAACGGATATCTAGACATAGGTTGTGTATTATATTCAACAACATGTATATATATATATATATATATATATATATATATATATATATATATATATATATATATATATATATATACATACATGCCATCAACTAGACCCATGAACCTCTATCTCTGTCAAAAATCAGCTGAATCCATCAAATAACTGATGAGATACAGGGCGGCACATACGTACATACATACGTACACACGGCTAACACAAAATCATGCTTGACCTTTCTTGATCACGGGGTTGCTTTGACTAATGGTGCTGAAATTCTACACACTTATTGAACCTATCAAAAAAATATTTGTGCAAAATTTTAACTAATTTAGTTTATTGGTTTTTGAGTTATGATTGATCAAAGTAATGAGATATCTAGCATAGGCCGTTTTTGAAGTATATTAAGGGATAAAGCGCTCTCGCGTCTCTCATGATATATATATATGTATATATTTATATGTATATTATATATATAGTTATATATATACATATGTATATATGGATATGTATGTGTACGCATATATAGGGATAGATATCTATCTATATATGTATATATGTATATATATGTATGTATATATGTATATGTATATATATGTATATATGTATGCATATGCATATATATGTATATATATATGTATATATGTATTCATATGTATATATTTATATATATATATGTATATATGTATATAATTATATATGTATAAATATGTATATGTATATATGTATATACATATATGTATGTATACCTGTATATATATATATGTATATATGTGCGTATATATATATATATATATATATATATATATATATATATATATATATGTATACATGCATATATGTACATATGTATATATATATGCATATATACGGGTATATGTATGTATACATGTATGTATACACGTATATGTATATATGTATATATATGTATATATATGTATATATGTATATATATGTATATATATATATATATATATATATATATATATATATATATGGGTAAAGAAGGACGAAGGTTATCCGACGTAATGGGGAAATGAAAAAGGGAAACCAAAAAGGGATGTTTTTTATGTGTATAACAACGTTTCGACTTTTATTTATAAGACTTTATCAGTATGATAATATAAATAAAAATGTCATGCAAGTACGTGCACATATACGGTTGACATAATTGGAAGAAGAGAGAAAAGTAGTAGCCACTACTGGAGAAAACAGTAGGGCGGACGTCCGGACTTAGTGGAGTCAGTTGTGTGGAATGAAAGTAAATGTTTGTGAAACTGAGTGGAGAAGAGTGGAAAATTGGGAGTGACAGGGATACTGTGGCTGGTTGTAATAAATAAAGTTGGGGTTGGTGGCATGAGCGGGAATAATGTGGATGGCAGTTAGTGAGGGAGTGGGGGTGGGGAAGAAGGGGGATTGAATATTTGAACAGGGGGCTGTGGCAAAGCTGAAATCACAAAATACATCCACAACAAAGCTCGGCGAAGACTGCTGGAAACTGCACTCATCACCGCCTCCAACACCATCAGCAACAAGATGGCTTCTTTAACCTATCACCCTCAATAAGCAAAAAAGATAACATAACATAATAATAATATAAAAAGTTCAGAAAACTCGGTTGGTGTTGAATATCATAATGTTCAAGATTCAGGGTTCTTATCAGTTGATCGGAGTAGTGCAAACACCAACTCGATGCTTAAATGAAATCTCAGCCAAATCAAATTCGAATAAGATTAAATTGACCTGATTTATTCGGCCATTTTCTCTTCTGAGTCCGATAAAAATGATTCCAATGAATATAGTTACATAACAGAACCTGTCTTCCCCGATAAGAAGTCCACACTAAAGTCGTTGAATACCTACTTCTTCAAACGACGTTGTCAGAACGGATGTTGAATGTCTACGTTAACAAAGAAAACCCATCATGATATATTGGCATATATGCTGAATCAATTATAAACAGACCGGATGTTACTTGTCTGGATCAAATCATAAATCTAGGTCACCGGGACAGCATGTGTATATTTAGATCAAAGCCTCTAATAACCTTCCTATCCAAAATAGCTACCTGATCGTCTGCCTTACGCATACAAACACATTTCACAGATCTAGCCTATCAAATAATTTAGAAGATTTATGAAATAAATAATTATGAAGTTGTTAAAATATTTAGATGTTAATAATTTAATAGTTGAATTTAAGATTTAATTTTTTCAAATTAAGAAGTTGTTAAAATATTTAGAGTTTAAAAATGTAAATATTTAAACTTTTGCAACTTAACAAATTTAAAGAGATATTTAGGCATTTTTAAAGTCTACACCTTTTAGGACGTGAGGATTTTACGAACACATTTCCCATATAGCACCTTCCATTAACCTAATCTCACTCTTTTTTTATGTACACAAACAATCTAACCACCCAAAAGCTATAATCAATTCAATAGTCCCGTCAAGTCCCGTCAGTTTCCAGTAGAATATCTAGGCTTTCAGCTAATTAAAGAAATTAACCAAACCGCACAATTTCTCATATCATGCATATAAATTAAAACATACATAATGAAAATAATCTACTAATACTGAAAAACAAAAATAACACGATGAATCAATAAGGGGATGTTGACGTTGGAGATATGAAAATAATTAGACGATAAGGAGACCCTTTTTTAAACATACATTATTTAGCATTGTGAAGTCAAAGACAGATTTAAGAAGTTGCTACTTTCAGATACATATTCGTACCAACTTTGATGAAATCCATCAAATTTGTTTTCTGTAGATGAAGGGGTGGAAACATTACCACCAACAGGAGCAGTAAGGCGCCTCCTTCCCTCCTCTAGCATAGAAGACACATTTGGGCAAGGTCGAGTACCCACTTATCAACCCCCGATCAGGGTACGTGAAGTCATGGAAAGCAGGTGATGGATGTATGGTTGAGCAGTCTCATGGATTTGGGAAACTTTTCATGCCTTCGATTTTATACTGATGTTAGTACAATGGCTAGAACTTCTTGCTCTGTAAGAGCACTGAACCAATAGAAGGTAAATGTAACCCACTATAGGTAACCTCTTTGCAAAGAACATTATTGTGAAACAAAATATCGATGTCTGAAAACAAAGCTGATACCTTAAGAAGAAGACGAAGAAGAAGAAAGAAGAAGAAGACGTGTATGTATAGGAAAACTCACACACAATCTTCGACTTGCAAATATATCTGTCATTACTATACAGATATGCGTGCGTGCTATGTTCAAATACATGGCAAGGTTCATAGCCTAATCTATATTCTACTTGATGTCACGTGATCAGATTTCCTAACGTGAAATTCCTATGTAAACGAGCACTGCTTTCAAATAACTGTTTCTGCATTTGAGAAAGACACACACTTATTTTATTCTCGTTCACCGTTTTTCAATATTTGTTTTAATGTTGCCATTCTAATTTTACTTCTTTCGTTTATTTTTATCTGCTTTCTTTTTTTCTATTTAATTTGTATCCTTTATATGATTAGTTTTCTTTAAATTACTATTCTTTATGGGATTAGTTTTCTTTAAATTTCAATTCTTTATGTGATTAGTTTTCTTAAAATTTCTATTCTTTATGTGATTAGTTTTCTTAAAATTTCAATTCTTTATGTGATTAGTTTTCTTTAAATTTCTATTCTTTATGTGATTAGTTTTCTTTAAATTTCTATTCTTTATGTGATTAGTTTTCTTTAAATTTCTATTCTTTATGTGATTAGTTTTTTTTTTAATTTCTATTCTTTATATGATTAGTTTTCTATAAATTTCTATTCTTTATGTGATAAGTTTTCTTTAAATTTCTATTCTTTATGTGATTAGTTTTTTTTTTAATTTCTATACTTTATATGATTCGTTTTCTATAAATTTCTATTCTTTATGTGATTAGTTTTCTTTAAACTTCTAGTCTTTATTAGTTGTCTTTAAATTTCTATTATTTATGTGATTAGTTCTCTTTAAACTCATATTCTTTATTAGTTTTCTTTACATTTCTATTATTCATTAGTTTTCTTTAAATTTCAATTCTTTATGTGATTAGTTTTCTTAAAATTTATATTCTTTATGTGATTAGTTTTCTTAAAATTTCAATTCTTTATGTGATTAGTTTTCTTTAAATTTCAATTCTTTATGTGATTAGTTTTCTTTTAATGTCTATTCTTTATTAGTTTTCTTTAAATTTCTTTTCTTTATTAGTTTTCTTTTTATTACTATTCTTTATGTGATTAGTTTTCTTTAAATTTCGATTTTTTATTAGTTTTCTTTTTATTTCTATTCCTTATGTGATTAGTTTTCTTTAAATGTCTATTCTTTATTAGTTTTCTTTTTATTTCTATTCTTCATGTGATTAGTTTTCTTTCAATTACTAGTATTTAGTAGTTGTCTTTAAATTTCTATTCTTTATGTGATCAGTTTTCTTTAAATCTCGATTATTTATGTGATTAATTTTCTTTTAATTTTAGTTCTTTATGTGATTAGTTTTCTTTTAATGTATTTTCTTTATTTTTTCTTTGTTTTATATTTTAAGTATTTGTCTTTACTTTTTTGTATTTCTCAGTTTCAATTTCTCTTTTTCTCTTTTTTTCATATTTCATATTTTCCTTATTCTTTACACATTTTTCTCTGACTTTTTCTTTTTCTAATTTTATTGCATGTTATTTTACTTAGTTGTTTGTGTATTTCTTCTTTTCCCAGTATGTTTCCTTTATACAATGCGACACGATATTTCAACATCGTTTGAACTATCTGTTTCTTCAAAAACATAAAAACATTTTAGAAAAAAATCAACTATGTGAACGACCGATGCCGACGATAGTTCTTTGTCATTTGTACGTATTCAGCAGATAAAACACACGCATAAAACGCATATAAGAAAAAAATCTCGGAATTCTGGCTTTAACTATATATTTAAATATATCATCAAACGCCAACATTTCTATTCATTCATATAGAAAACGATTCTTTAAGAACATAGTTAACGTGGCTTCATGTATTGTTGTCTTTATTTAAATACTTTATGTGCCGTTGTATCTTGTGAAGAAAACGCCCACCAAAATACAACAGAAAGCCATCAAACATTCACAAGGTAGAACTGTAGCGAATACGGTTGGATTACAGAAAAGATTTGTGGAAATGTTTATTACGCATACAAGATGCTATGAACAGGGAAAGACACTTAGGAAAGTTAAGTTAGAACTAACTCCTTTTTTAACATAGTTCACCCCAAACAAAGCAGGCCGCCACTGTAGACGTAAAGCGCTACTAAGAAAAATCTAATTTAGGAGCTGCGCAGCGAGTTGTCTGTTTACATTAGTTTTTAATGTCTGCATGTCAGTAACGTCAGGAAAACATGGAGCATAGAGGGAGTTCCAGAGTCCAGAAACACGAGGAAAGATGTGTTTGCAGTAGGAAGTTCTCTGGCATCTGGGGACCTCCACAGTGAATGTATGAAATTTGGCAGATTGGCGTGTTTGTCTAGTGAATTTACGTCGTAGGGGTACCAGAGCAGCAAGCTCATCAGAGCACAATCCATTTAAGTACGTGTAATACAGGCACTAGGAAGACACATTGCGGCGATGAGATAGGGACTGGAACTCGGTAGCGAAACACATCTAGGTAAGGAAAACAATCGTACATTATTTTAACTACTAGACGATCTAAAAGTTCTGCTTCACCCAGCTTATTCCTACCAATGCAGCAACTAAAGTAGAGTCGCCTTATTTAAAACACTCGATGAAGTTGAAAAAACTTGTCAAAATGTGTTATGCGTAGGTGGAAGATTGTGTCGCTTATACCGAATCCGAATGTAGCAGATGGTTGGCAGAAGGTTGGAGAAATAATGGAACGTTTTTGGAAGAATTACTTTTGTTTTAAATAGAATCTTGAAGAATAACCACGATTTAAATAAATCCAATGAACTTTTTACTCAATCTAATATTAGATGTATGATAAACAAGATAAAAAAGAACAAGATACACATTCAAGAAATATAGAAAACATGGCGGAATTAGTTTCGGAAATATGTTAAGATTATTTAGTGTACGAGGGGAAAATATAAAAATTAAACATCACAGTTTTATACTTCCTACTATTTCTTATATTGGCACTACCTAACATATTTCAAACCAGTTTTTAGGCAAATCTACACAAATATTTACTGATTACCATTTATATGCCGTATTTAATTTAAATCTGTCACTTCATGGATCAGATGTAACACATTATAAATACATGTAACTATATAAATATCTCTTAAGTTTTAATCAATAATTCGTAGAGACTCGATGATTATAACAATATTCATCATTAATGTTTATGTTATTCCACAATTTAAATTTAATCGAACAATGAAATGTTCGATCGATTCTCACTTTATGAGAGAAACTCAACAAAATTTTGAACATTAAAATTGATGAACATCCTAAACGTTTTTGAGAAATTAAAATAAACGAAATATGAAATGAAATATGAAATGAAATATTAAATGAAATATGAAATGAAATATTAAATGAAATATTAAATGAAATATGAAATGAAATCTAAAATGATTAACGCGGTTAAAATATATTGTAGAAAATGGTTTGCAATCTACATATGATATTAGATTAATTATTTAAATATATAGTTTACAAGTTTAGGTTAACAAATCAAGACACTATTTATAAATATCGGTTCATGTGCGTTTTGTCTGCTGAAATGCTGGGAAATGACAAAACACTCTGTATAGTTTCGATAAGTTATCTCCGAGAGAAACCGAATTATAAACGAGAAAGTTGCAACACAACTAAAAAAACTGCTTTATTATTTGTGTTGTTCGGAATTATTAGACTACAATTTTCATTTTGTTTATTATTTTCAGAACATGTCGGGCGATGAAACTGAGAATACTTATGTCGAACTCGGGAACTTTTAAAATAAATTCCAACTGACTCTTTTATTCCATCTACGGGCTTAATAATTGAACGTGCGTCTATGGTAAATACTTATATTAATTTAATAACTTAATAATTAAGAATTATATAATTATCTTTTTATTTGTTGCAATGGATTATGATTGCTGGATAATTATTGCTTAACTTTTCTTAATCTAAACTAACATAATGTATAGTGTTTACATCTACACAGAATCAGTCACAAGCATATCACCAGCTAGAGTAATATTATTAAACCCGACCTTGCAAGGAGAAATACAAAAAAGAAACAGAGTCATAGAGTACGAAGATATAGCGAGCAGATAGAAGCTATTTTTTAATGTTGTCTATTTAGATGTAAGATTTAAAAGTCTTTTTTTTCTGATTTAAAAAAATCTAACCCAAACTCAGTGGGATACACCACTAGACTTTATACTAACACAAACATTGTGAACAAAAAGTTTGCAAACAATCATAATTCATTTTTAAAAAAGACAATACGAAAATGTCGGGGATTTGTTATAATTTCGGAAATATGTGAATAATGACTCATTAGTTTATGCAGAACTTTACTTTTGTAATACAATTCATAGAAAAGCAGACATGAAATGGTTTATGTTTTAATGTTAGTTAAATATAGTAAATATATATAAAACGTTGACAGGGCCAGACATACGTGTTTCTCTATGTAGTCTTAAATGAAAAATGTGAATTTATTTACCTACGAGAATACAGACATGATATTCCTTCTTTCCCCTACCTCGAATGGCTTAGGACTTAAGCTAGGAAGTGCCTACGACGAAGTAGTAATTTGATTACTCCTTTAACGTTGGTGAAACATCTCCAACAGCGACAGTAACTGATGCCTGAATAAAACTAATCAAAGTTTAAAAGATTGTTGTAAATCGGTTATGAATTTTTTGTTGCAGACACAGCGGACGGCGATGTTCACGGAAGTACAGAAACGAAGAAAGAACTCAACCACTAGGCGACATCGAAACGACATCTCCTCCGCGACAAAGAACAAAAGGTACGAGCAATTAAAGGGGTTAGCTACATCTCTATATAGATACATGTGTATGATATTTCACGAAATGTTTGCCTTCCTAACGCCTGTTGTTCTGAAAGTATAAATTACATCAGCGAAACCGATTCAGACTTCTACTACAATCAGTGCATTACGTTCTCCGCTGAGCAATTAATATGGGGTTGTTTGTTCCAAGCAATTTCGATGCATCTATGTTGCCTTTGTTTTATAACGAAGTGTTTACAACCAGTAAGTACTTGATACCGTTTACGCACCGTTAATTGTTCATTTGTAGGAATCAGGTATTGGAGACAAAACGACTTATTTAATAATTGTATAAAGAGTCGATTTCTGCGCTAGTTCTTTTTTCTGCTTTACTCAGTAGGGCATTTTGTTCTATAATTAAATTTGATAAAACGATACCTCCACATTGAAACCATTTTTCAAAATACAAGCAGAGAAATATAACTGTACTTAGATAAATACGTCTTTTGTTTGCAGAATATGACAATTATTGTTATTAAATTTCGAATATATTCACGGATATGTATTAAACGTTTGCAGCGCGGGAATGTCGCAGGCGTGGTTGGAAATTGAGAGAAATCGGAAATATATTAAAATTCCTTAATATATTTACAAACTTTCAGTTGGCCGCAGATTATATTCTTATATCGTATTCATCTATGTTATTTATATGTAGTCTTTTTTTGTTATGACATTTTTTTCAACACAAAGTTATGTGTGCTACATTATTTTTTTCTTCAGCACATCCGGCCCATAAAATGGTTTGGGTTACTCATTTCATCTGGTACGACCTGCGACGATGTACCAATCTCTTCTAGAACGTTATCAAACCTTTGACAGTAAAGACAACGAACACATCGAATGGTGGAATATCCATTTCATTGGCTGATATTAATGACTAATAACCGAACTGAAATAAAGGTAAACATGGTATTGCATGGAAGTTGCTTAAACAGAGATATAACTTGTTTGGTTGGAAGAATAACATTGGAATATGATTCCTCTGCATATGAGCAGAAAAATGTCCACGTTCTCTTAAAAGCAACGTTGGAAGCTGTGCAGACGACGTATCACATAGTGTATTGGTAGATTGAATCAAGTTAGGGCATCCTTGAATAGACCTGGCAATTGAGGATGCCGGTGTTTAAAAAAGATTATACTAAGCGCTACGGTTTGGGATCTGGTTTACACACAGTCTTGACCTCGACTCCCGTAAATTCCTATTCACACAGTCTACACTTCTACGAGTCGCATATACCCTATTCGACAGTCGCATTTCCAATCAAGTTTTATCATTATTCTTTCATATAGTAGTAGATCTTTTTCCCTAACCCTAACCCTAACCCTGACCTGTAAAAGTACAAAATCGACTTGAAAATCTAGTTGAGAATGCACACTGTACTTCTCTACAGCCTCTAACTCACAGATTTTTTTCTTTTTTCTGTCTTTTTGTTCCAATTCAATATTGCATCATTCTTTTAAAGATATTCTGAGCAAAATAATCGTATTATTATCACAACTGCAAATAAATGTTTTTTCCACATCAGGTATCCTAACATGAAACACAACTTCTGCGAATATAGTTACTTTCCAACAAGATCCCATCTCTTGAACACATTACTACGGCCATGATTCTATGCAGGCTACAGCATGCTTGATGTTCACATGTAATGTCAATAAATATTGGCATAAACAATCTTCATTAATACACCAATGTTATTCGTCAATTATTCTTTGGAGGTGACGGTTATAGCATAGATAATAACGTGCTAGACGTGTTGAGTTGGAATCTTATTGGTTGTCTTGCAAAATTCGACTATGAATATTGGCAACGTGTACGCTGTTCGTCCTATAAGTATGTTATTCAGAAAATATCTCAGGTAGCCGATGACAACACCAGAATCAGTGAATTGCCGTTCCATGCTGATTTAACTTTCTCTTGTTTGTATCACTTCGTTAAATTTATTAATGAAACATAAAGAAATAATTTATTGCAAAAACATAAAACAGGGAAGCACAGTTCAGCTCATGAAGCATTGTTCAGCTTTTCTATCTATTACTAAAGAGTTCCCGCTCATCAACGTTCAAAAGTCACTTGAAGAGAAAGATTGCTTGTGTTATGTAAATGGTGAGACAAACACATTGAGGTGTTGTGACCATTGTTTGATGTGAGCTGAAATGTATAACTTAATCATACAATTCAACAAGAATTCATTAACATTGGATTTGAAAACAATCATGCTGTAGCCAACTGGGAAGAAGCCCTGTTGAATTTCGTTCAACACACGTAGAGTTTTTGGAAAGAAACTCTGATCATGGAAGAGATGTTTAGTTTCAGTAACACAGAGAAAGAAAGAAAATAATTCCTTACAGTGGTTGTAGCTAGACGAGGTTTTGCTGTGAATGTTTTACAGGAGAACCAGAGATTGGCTCTTAGTGAATGCCTTACTATACATTGACGATAGATATATAACGACTAGCAATGCCTCTTCTGTTAAAAAGAGGGTGTAGGTGGAAACACGAAAACTCCCCCCCCCATTAGATTGTTTACTCTGTAAATACGTATGAGGGTACTCTGAGTAGTACTTACCCAGATGTAGCAGCAGCGGCGGCACTCCATATTGAGCCTTACAATAGATTCATACAAACGTAATTTAGTTTTTAATAGTACTAACTAAGTATTATTTATAGTAAAATCATAGAGTATTGTTTATAGAAACATAAACATAATTGTTTATAGTATAAACACAGATAGGTACTTACAACTAGCTGAAGACAGAAAATAATTTTGAAAAACATATGAATCCGTAATCTTCTCTTAGCTATATGTAACATAGTTAAACGTGTTCAATTAATTGTATAACGTTACACGTTACAAATAAAGTGAATTTCGGTTAAAAGATAAAAAGCAACAGACATTACACGGTTAAAACGTGGCAAACGCCGCAGTAATATTAGCTATTTGAATATCATGATTTTTTTATCGTTTTTTTTCATGTTTACTTTTGCCTTGTTGTTCATCTACAATTTGTCAAATCGAGTTGAAAGCTGGGGAAAACACTTCAACATGATTGATGGGTTCCAAATATTTAAAGATGTAGATTAAATTGATTTTTCTCACGGTGAGTAATCAATATTTCAGGTTAGTTACTCTATTCGCCAGAACTTGGCAAGATGACATATTTCACACACAACAAACTTTAAGTGTTATTTAAAATGAAGTTAATTACATTTTGGTGGAATTAGAACCTCAACACAAATGCCGTTTGTATTGTTCATCTACTTAAAAATCGGAAATTCTTGCGCTGACGTGAATAATAATATATATGTTTTTCTTCAGCTAATCAAAATACACGCAACGGAATAAATGCATTGACGTATCTTATATGCGCATCTCTTTTATAAAAGCGCTATATAAATCACACAAATGAAACCATTTGAAGCAAAACATAAAGTGTGTCTGGATAGTAAACATTGCGTAGGAAGTACTTCAATCGCCAACGAATGGCCCGTGATATTCTAAAGAAAATAAAAAGTTGTGTCGCTCGTTGACATGTTGTAAGTAGTTACTAAATGTTTCAAACATTTACTAGTAAAGTTAGCGAAGTGTTTATGTTGCACTCGTCGAAATGTTAATAAGGTAACCATATAGTAATCATATGGTTATCATTGTTGGCTCTGTCTCACAGAAATAATCGAAGCTATTAAGAGACAAAATCCTTCAATATTTTACTTGGATTTTATCTACATTTTAAAGAAATTTACAGAAAGAAACATCTCAATTAAATTACCGCCAAGACCAACCCCCATGATCGTAGGGGGGAAGTTTATCGTGGAAAAAACAAGGAAACAGAACATGATCAGCGTCTCTGCAAGGTAATGCCTTCTATGAGAGAACATCCGATCCAGCTTAACAAAAACTTACATTCTAATTGTAAAATTAATCGTTCAATCTATACGTTGACATTTACGTTAGTAATACTATTTTCACGTGCCTACATTTACACAATACATCATCATTTCAATATATTTAATCCACAAGCTGTTTTCTATATTCGATAAATCGAACGCAAGCCAAAAGATCGCTATTTATAATCCTGGCATGCCCTGGCTACAAAACAACGTCGTTTTTAAAAACAACTTAATACGAAGTTACTTTTCAGATATTTATGTTAACCATAGTAAAGTTTACACTTTTGTGACCGTGGCAACAAACGTATCTTCAATCATTTTTTGTTACGTAGCTTATGCCCACTATAGTAGTCCGCCCTTGCTTAATTCTTGTCGAAAAACTGCCTTTTTAAACTTTTACTCATCGCTAGTGACGTCACAACCTAACGAGTTTTACGACCTTTATCCAAAATATGCATGTTTTTATTTAAATATATAGGTCTGGAAACATTGCTGGTCCATACATTGCTCAAAATTATAAGTGCGTTAATAATCATTATACATCCGCTTAGATTTTAAATTAAAGCCAATTATCATAACTAGATCAATCACCAGTATATATATATATATATATATATATATATATATATATATATATATAAATATCGAATTAAATTAAACATAATTGAATTATCGTTTAATAATTATATATCGTGATAATATAAAACTCAATATATTGAATAGAGCAACCAATTCTAGAGATGAATATATATGATGATATATATTTTTAAGAAGGAAAGATGGAGATAAAAATTGCATAAAAATACATAAAATTAAATAAAAATTTATACAACTTCTATTACATCGAAAGTTCAGATGTAAGAAGTTACATTAATCCTCAAAGATGTTGTCTATGCATATACCGTAACACAATTACCCCAACGCACCACTGACCTAAACAATACCACCGAACCTACATCACCCCGACCCACAACCCCACCTAACTCAAGAAACCCAAACCCGAACCATCCTAGCAACACTATCATGCCCACAACCAGAAGCAACCCAGAAACTGACAGAATAGCGAACCTAGGATTTACATACATAGGGTCGACCTCACAATCTATAAAATCCAGAATCTTCTCTCATACTTACTCAGTAAATAACGATACCAATAACTATACCTTTCTAATTTGATTAATCAAGAATTTAAATCAAATAACACCCAATTTTCCCTAAAAATGGTCTATACTGAAAAAATCCAAGTACTACACACTGGTTCAAAGAATTGCCACCTATGCATATCTTAAGCACTATTGATACTTACAGCTGCAAGAGAGAAAAACGTAATAAATTCAAGAAATGAGATAATTTCCAGATGCCAACATAAGAGGAGATTTAAATACGCCCAGCTTCTAACCCCAATAGACATCCCACCCCAGAACACATGAATACATATAACCCGACATTGTCTTGCCCCCTAGATATGTAGATCGTCCTAACCCCCTATTAGAGTAAATATTAACCCAATAGCAAATCATGTAGTTAATTACCCAACCATACGACTTCTTAGCATCGATATTCCACTACAGATAGACGCTACTGCCCCACCTACCCCTCTCAACACATACCAACCTAATACTAAAAGCTAACAGCTTAGTAATACCCCCTGGTGGTCAGATAATTTAATATGAGGTAATATACGTTTATATAATAGTATTGTAATCCCACTAGAATCAGTTAACATAATTTAATATAATATTAGTCTACGCAAAATTATAACCTGCATCACATGTATTTAATACATCTGCTCTAAAAGTAATATTGCTCTTTTTGTTAATAATATTAATAATAATAATAATAATAATAATAACACTCATAATTATAATTATGATAATAATAATATCAATTGGGGCTACCTATGAATCCCAAATCCCATTCACAATATTTCCCTATTTGATAGCCTCCCCACACTTAGAAACCTTTCGTTCACCTACAAAATATAAGCAACTGAATCCCCTCCCCCACAGGCACACCCAACACAGATTTAGCTGACAACCTAAACAAAAGCTTGCATTTATAGACTTTACCAATCCTCTAACCCACCCACTCCTTCACACACACCCTAAATACATTAGCTGTACGCATTATTCCTTTTTATTTCGGTGGAACCAGCTCTGTTCTCTTTAGTCGGCAAAGCTTCCTACCAAAAGCAGGATATTAAAGAAAATATATGAATCTTTTGAAACATCTATCTGCCCGAGGAGCCAGGTTTTGAAGGCAGATATATACCTTTCAACATAGCGTCTTTCAACAGACAACATTCACCTCGGATCTGCCGAATTGGATATTTAAACTACCAGTCCAGGAGTTTTACTTATAACTCTACGGAACTATACACATAACGCAGTATCGATCCATACGGACCAAGTGAGATAATTTTGAACCCTCTACTTTTAACCTGTAAAAATTGTTAAACAACTTACTCCAAATCTACAAACTTTTGCTATGTTGCTATCTGCACTATAGCGTTCCCTTTTTCATTTGGACATTGACTACTAAATAGTGCTAATATTTCCCTCCCGGCCATTTATTTCTTTATTTCTTGATCCCCAACCTTTTATAGTTTTATTAAGTCAAATTGAACTATGTAATATTTATTTATAATAAATACCACATTACCAAATGTTATCTTCTCACAATAAGAGTTTTATCTTTGAAAAACCATGGTTTACATCTGAACTTTCGATGTAATAAAATGTGTTTTAATTTTATGTAATTTTATGTATTTATATGCACTTTTTTATCTTCATCTTTCTTCTTTGAAATTGATTGCTCTACTGAGCGTATTGAGCTTTACTTATCGCGATAGATCACTTTACGATACTTAACTTATCGTAAATACTATTATCATTAGTATATATATATATATATATATATATATATATATATATATATATATATATATATATATATATATATATATATATATGAAATTAAAAATGGAAAAGCGGAAGACCTTTTTCGCTCAACGTTTCGCCCAAATTTCACGTGGGCTTCCGCTTTTCCATTTTTAATTTCATACCGTCGGATTATTTTTATCCTTTCATATACTCATATATATATATATATATATATATATATATATATATATATATATATATATATATATATATATATATATATATATGTAGAGAGAGAGAGAGAGAGAGAGAATGAAGGAGTGAGAGTGAAAAAGAGATGTGCATAAAAACTTGTAAAGAAAAAATATTTATTAGCACATTTAAAGTTCAAAGTATTGAACTTTATATATATAATCCATACGACGCTCCTTGCTTTGAATATTTGATGTTCTAATAAATATTGAATCTTTACAATTTTTTTATTTTCATCTCTCTCTCCTTCTCTCTCCCTCTCTCTCTCTCTCTCTCTCTCTCTCTCTATATATATATATATATATATATATATATATATATATATATATATATATATATAAAGTATATGTTTAAATAAATCAATGTTTTTAATTTGACTTTGTTCTCTTGAGGAATATTATGACAAAAGTCGATGACAGGAATTTGAGAAATTGTTCCAGACGGAAATTACGCCATATATTCGTTTTCGTTAGAGTAAATAAAACTGGCAGACATTCAAGATGTGTCATAGTAGAAAATAACCAATAGAATTGGCACTATACTTCATGGAGAATGTATTGATTTTGATAGCCGTTTAATAGCAATGTAAAGGAGCCTCAGTGTGTGTTCACTTTACAGGCGTTGATCTTTTGATCGTTTTGCTGGTATGAAGTGCTTCTTTGATTCCAATACGATTCGGTATTTCAAGTGTGTCGTCTTAGTCAATACTGCACAAGAAAGACTCACTATCTATCCAAACAAAATTACAATTCCAGTTTAATTTTTTTTTAATTATTTCCGGTTAAAATGATAATCATTTCTTTAATAGCAAGATTGGAGCTTCAAACTAGCTCACTCGAATAAAAACAACTAGCACATTCTTTCACAAAGGAGCATTATACTTTTAGACTTTCAGAAAACAACAAGCTATCTACCCCTTTCTGCTTAAGAATATATAAATAGTCGAGTCCTTTCTGGTAGAACCACCAGTCATACATATAAACACATGGGGCAGTTGTGTATGCATATAAACACCACAGTGTCCCAAAACATGACTCAGAATATAAATGATAAAACATTGCGTGAGGAATTGTTCAATCCCTATCAGAAATTTCGGAATATTCTTGTTGATATAGCATAGTTTTGTCTTCCGTCGATGCGTTGTAAGTAATAAAACAATTGATATAAATTATTTGTTTCCAAATGTGGTCGTATATATGTTGACCCTTTTCTTTTTATTCATGTTCGGTGTGAATAATAGCAAGAAATACATGTACAGTAATTACATATTTTCTAGTTAATCCCTGTTAGGGAGGGAAAGAACCTCGAAAACTCAAGTCTATTAGATATTACATCGAACACCGCAGTTTCAGAAGATATTTGGTTAACTTCTGACAGAAACTGCTTAAAATGATGTAAAGACAAAGATCGAAATAAAATGTAATTTTAATCTTTGTCTTTACATCATGTTAAGCAAACTTCGTCTTTACATCATTTCAAGTAAACCAATCAGCTTCTATATATTTATATCTAATTCTAGTTGCCCCTATGTTCATACTCATATCATAAAACTCCGACACACTTAAGTAATACTCCATACACAGATATATGCAACATTATGTTGTCTATTATGATTTACTTCACAACAGTATTACAATTGGGCAAGACTTGTTTTAAGGCACTCGAGATAAGGAAGCGATTCACTCTAGAGTAGTTACGGTTTGCTTCTGAATAATTGTCTGCTTAGTTTTGAAAATGGTTTATACAGATGTCACGTACTTGACCTGAAATGCCACTCAAAATCCGTGCATCCTTAGCAATAGTTCCTGAAACAGTGTGCCATCTATCTTCTAAACTTTGGGATTGTCTAGCTTCAACAGCCTCCTCCACATGATCACTGTCCACCTAAGACGTTGATACGGAATCATAAGTAGCAGTCGCAAAAAACACCAACATCTGTCTTTTTCTTGTCCACAACATGGAAAAAAGGGCGTGAATGTATGTGTATTCGTGAGAAGTTTTTTTTAATGCCGCTTTTCTCTTCTCTAACTTATTTGTCCGTTCCCAACTGCCTTTACGTTTTGATATTGACAATAATCTGCAAATATATGATAGACTCAAGTTGTAGGTCTGGTATTATATATATATATATATATATATATATATATATATATTAAAAATAACCGACAACTCGTGTCTGTATATTTTTGTAAAATCCCTTCCATTTTCCGGATTAAAGTCCCAATCTCGGATGGGAAGATGGACCCAGTTGTGTCAGAAAGTACTTTGGGTCTAAAAGAAAATTTCGGCAGATTCATCAGCCAATTCTCATCCGAGATTAGGACTTTAATCCGGAAATTGGAAGGGATTTATACAAACATATCCAGCTACGAGTTCTGTGTTATTTTTAATAATACGTGCCTAAGAGAAAAAATGCTGGCTCGACACACACACACACACACACACACACACATATATATATATATATATATATATATATATATATATATATATATATATATATATATATATTCAAAAAGCACAAATATTAAAATATTCACAAACAGCTACGTAGAATAAAGAAAATTGAGATCAAGTTGAAGTTCGCGCAGAAATAGTAGATATTATTAGGCAAGTCGAATTAGATTGTTAAACCAAATGTTGTAATTTGTTTTTCATTATATATACAGATTTGGGTCGACTACGTGCTATATTTTAGGGTCTTGGAATAGTAAATAGACAGGAAATGTGTCTCAGATCGAGATCCGATGTGTGTGTCTTCGAAATAGACACGCAAACTCCACAGAGGGTCGATATGGATCTAAAGTGTAATGTTTGATGTTCTAATAAATATTGAATCTTTACAATTTTTTTATTTTCATCTCTCTCTCCTTCTCTCTCTCTCTCTCTCTCTCTCTCTATATATATATATATATATATATATATATATATATATATAAAGTATATGTTTAAATAAATCAATGTTTTTAATTTGACTTTGTTCTCTTGAGAAATATTATGACAAAAGTCGATGACAGGAATTTGAGAAATTGTTCCAGACGGAAATTACGCCATATATTCGTTTTCGTTAGAGTAAATAAAACTGGCAGACATTCAAGATGTGTCATAGTAGAAAATAACCAATAGAATTGGTACTATACTTCATGGAGAATGTATTGATTTTGATAGCCGTTTAATAGCAATGT
>OY744555.1:39003210-39090710 GCA_963556195.1 Sepiola atlantica
TCTCACGCAAAAAGATGATAGTTTTAGGAGTTCTGCCATGGCACTGTAGCCAGCAGAAGTGAAACGATCTGCTGAAACGTGGGTTAAGTTAAGTCTCGGATGAGACGAAGATAGGAAAACCCCAGGTGTGGCTGTCAAATCTATAACTGTCCTGTAAATTAGTAAATTAATAAGTAAAAAGGTAAATATTAACAGAAAACTAGAAGTATAAGAGTATACAGTCTCGCTTCTCTGCTAGTTGTTTAATATATATACTATTAATAAAACACTTTGAACTAATCGGTTCATGTATTAGACTCTCTTTTTTCAAGTTTAAACATTTTATTCACAGAAATATAAACTACGATCACTTTATGAGGCAGGAGGTGAAATCAACGCGGCCACTCGAAGAAAGAAAGAGAAAACATGCAAATCCACGCGACGCTTCTTCTTCTTTCGTGTGAATCAGATGATTATAGTGTTGGCATGAGTTTTCCCGATGTTTTTCTTGAAAGGCATAGCGTAATTACTGGAAGAACCACGAGAAGGTTGCCAACATCCCTAAGTTAAAGTGATGACGGCCAATGAAGCAGGATACGAAGTAAAACATGAAGAAGATTTCGTTTTTATTTCTAACGAACATTTGTGTATACGAAAAAAAAGGTTAGTTAAATAACAACGACACACACACACACATTACAAATATAAACGATGGTTACACACGCAACTCCGCACGCATGATAAAAACACCCACTTGTTATAGAAGAGAAAAAAACGGAAAATGCACGTAAAAATATGAGTAGTTAACGAGTGTTTTCCTTCATGAACATATAACTATTGAAACACACACACATACACGTATAAGTGTAAAACACGCACTCCCACATACGCATACATTATAAGGTACTCACCCACTGTTAATTTATGTGGAGTTAAGAACTATAAACTTTGTAGTAACGTTTCCAGTTTAGACTTTTCTGAACCGTTGCATGCAATACAGTTTAAAGACTTAATTACGTTTTAAAAAAAAACCGTAGTGTTACATATAAAACTATATGTTTATATAATGATTTCCCTTTTTAAAATATTTTTTGTAAACATGTTTATTATTTTTAGTCAACACTCTCTTATTTATATATAATGTTTATATTTTTATACTAATATTTTCACATTGATATATTTATGTTTATATTTACCTTCGTGTAAAAAATCACCCTATGATATCCATTGTCTTGTTTATACCATTCCGTGTGTAGGTTAAGTTTTTACTGATTCAAGTTTTAAATTAATTGTATTTCACGATTATGCGACGAATGTGTTTACAGCTTTAACTAATATTGTCCGCTCCATAGCAAACTTAATATATATATATAGCAATAGATGCTGTTGAAGAATAAAATAAGGTGCGAATAACATTTTCTTACAGTTCAATGTTCAGGCGAAGTACTTTAAAGTCCTTAACTGCTGAGTTTTCAAAGAAAATCTTCTCCTCAGAGGACCATTGCCGTTATTACATTACTGCAAGTAATAAAAATAAAACTTTGAAAATATATAAAATATATATATATATATATATATATATATATATATATATATATATATATATATATATATAAATACATAACGGTATATAAAACATCAAATATATCGGCCCAAAACATACTTTTTTGAAAACCTATACAGTTCATCAACGTCAACAAGTTTAAAATAGCCCCAGGCTAGATATGATGGTGAACGGTTGTCCAAAAACGAAAATGGTTATCCAGGCGGGACATTTGTTTGCTATTGATGCAGTAGATAACAGTGACAAGTGTATTCAAGGTGTATGCAAATTAATAAAACGATAGAGAAAACGATAGATGAAAACAAATCATATGAAAAGTTCAGACAATTATCATAATTGTATTATTACTATAATAATCAACACCAAGTGAGTTTTCTTAACTGTTCATATGATTTGTTTTATCTATCGTTTTAGTAATTTGCATACAACTTGAATACACTTTTCACTGTTATCTACTGCATCAATAGCAAACACATTTCGGTCTGGATTACTTTTTTCGTTTTTGGACCACCATTCACTAGTAGGATTAGTTTTTAATCAACCTATTTGATATCTTTCCTGGAGCTATTTTTTTACTTTTTGACTTGGATGAACTGTACAGGTTTACAGAAAAGTACGTTTCGGGCCGATAAATTTATGTTTCATACACCTTTATGTATTTATATATATTTTTTTAAATATATTTTCAAAGTTTAATTTTTATTAGCTGCAGTAATGTCATTGCGGTAATGGTCTTCTGAGGAGAATATTTTCTTTGAAAACTCAGGAGTTAAGGACTTTAAAGTACTTTGCCAGAACATTGAACTGTAATTAAATTTGATTCGCACCTTATTGTATTCTTTCACTTCATCAATTGCTATTAATGCTCTATCCAGTATATTGAGCTTCATTTTTATCCGAGTTTTCACTAATTTAAGATATTAGTTGCCTCTTATATCTTTTGTTGTATTAACCTTATATATATATATATATATATATATATATATATATATATATATATATATATATATATATATATATATATATATATATATATATATATATATATACCACGCTTCTTTTTTATCACTCCGTTTCACGTTGGCAATACAATTAAATCAATAGTTAAATTTGTCTACGGTGTTGGTAATAGAAGGAAACTTATGAAGTTATAATTGGAATATATAGTTACATTTTGAGGAATGGCTAGAAGTCTCCCCAGAAGTACATTAGTTATTTACCATGACACCTAATAAATAATTAACTAAGATTTTACTGATTAAATATTAACAACACTGGAGGTGTATGTACAAATACATATATATATATATATATATATATATATATATATATATATATATATATATATATATATATATATATATATATATATTTGAAAGTGTTATTTCCCCTCAGACTAAGTCAAACACGTTTAGGTTGATTCCGAACTTTATTCGGTCATTCATATTTCATGATTGTATTTTATGCCAAATCTATATCATATCGGATCTATATGATTTATATATTCCACTCAGTTATGAGTTTGATAGCAACTTGTATTCATCTAATCGTATACAGTGACATGTTTGCCACAGCTTCCAGCAGACAAGGTCGAATTAGTAGTCCGACGCTGTTGGAAACGAAAGCTGCTTCTCGCCATATCGTATAGCAACGACGAAAGTATACGAACAATAAAAATACAAAATCCTTCTTTTCAAATGTTAATTATGAATGAACTATTTAAAATAAAAATAAGAAATAAGATGTATTTGAAACGAATGAAATCGACCCACTGTTCAGTATTAAACACTAGATCGGCTCCAGACTGTCTCGAATTGCTGGCGTCTCAAGCTCAGAAATGCCAAAGATGGCCGATGATTTTTAGAAAATGGATTTTTATTTAAGACATTTGTTGTATATGATAATCAGATAATATCTAATCTAACATGAATAAATTATAGTATTCATGTAAATACGACGATAAAATGTTGAAAGAAAAATAGGCTTTGTAAATGATTTCAGTTCAATCCATATTTCTCGTTGTCAGGCAATATTTTTGTATTCTTGAAATATTAGCCACTTTTTAAAAACATTTGCAACTTGTATCGATGGATTGCTTTTGTTTCATTCTCTTTAAAATATAATTGAATGCTCAATTTGCTATGTTAGAAACTGCATTGTTTTCTATATGAATAAATACAAATATTCCTTATTGAACGAATAACATTTGAAAATTCGTCATTAGTGTTTGCCTTTATTAATATTAATTAACATCCACATTGTTATGGCTGGCCCCGAAAACCATTACTGTTTATGTATCTCTTAACACAAATCTACCTAATATTAACTACAAGCGTTTATTTATAGAAAAAGGACTATTCGTGCTAGGGAATGTTAAAAGCGAAATAAGACATTCTTTCAGCTATAGACAGGTAGAAGTGTTTATGCAATGTTATACTTAGCTATGATCACCTGTGGCTAGGATTAATACTATAACTTTAATTAATACTTCTGTAGCGATAGTGGGCGTTGGTGTATAGAACTAGTGTTGCATATCTCCCGGAACGGGCCGTGCCAGTTCTCGTTTTGTCTACCCTTCCCGGAATGGGCCGTGGCAGTTCTCGCTTAAACAGCTGGTCATTTTTAACACAACAAATGTATATGCTGCCTACCTTTAAATTTCTCGTACCTTCTCTCGTTCTTCGTCACGTGGAGGGATGTTGTCTAGTGGTTGAATTCTTTCTTCTTTCTTTCTGCCGTGAACATCACCGCTACAACAAAAAGCTTCATGACCGACCCAGGAGACAAACAATCTGTTAAACTTTCAATTCTGTTTTATTTCAAGCGTTTGATTTCTGTCGATGTAGATGTATCACTAACGCCGAGGGAGAGACCAAATTCTGACTTTATCGTAGTTAATGTCTACTTAGTCCTTAGCCATTCGAGGAGGGGGGAAGAAGAGATCTCACGCCTGTATTCTGTTAGGGAATTTAATTCACTCAATAATGTTGAAGACTACATAGAGAAACACGCCTGTTCGGCTCGCCTCCAAAACCCAGACTGGCAAAAATCAGC
Organism: Sepiola atlantica; assembly: GCA_963556195.1. Classification (NCBI taxonomy): domain Eukaryota; kingdom Metazoa; phylum Mollusca; class Cephalopoda; order Sepiida; family Sepiolidae; genus Sepiola; species Sepiola atlantica. The sequence goes on from OY744555.1 coordinate 39,007,808, forward strand.
TTCTCACACAAAAGCCAGTGAATACACAGAGCCCCTATCGCACGTGCACATTGACCCTAGATCTGAGGTCTCGTCAACGTGGTAACACTCTCAGCGTCTGTGAGCTCCAACCGTGAGAACAACCCTATTCTGCACTCTACTGAACGGTTCAACCCGCACTAAATCGCGCAAGCCAACCCTAACGATTTCCCGCAGATACGTTCACTTTAAGATGCATCCGTTCACACAGGGCCATTATCCAACACTAGTTTTATAAAGGAAATTTTCCGCGTTGTTTAGGTTTATTAGAAAATCAATCTCCCATTAAAGAGTAAATCAGAGGTTAAGCTGACGTTTATCGGAAAATTTGTCGTGGTAGAATTGCGAGATTGAATTTTCCAATTGGATGTTTAACGTCAGAGCAAGTGGCAATCTGTTTACGTGTCGTTTACGTAACTGCTGCAAGGAGCGTTTTCATTATGAAGACAACGATAACAACGAAGAGAAACCAATTAAAAACGATAAACATATTTAATTAAATACTCAATAAATCTATGTCTAACTAATAAAAAAAATAACCTTGAATCAAAATTTTAATTTAAACATCAACATAGTTTTATCCGAGAATTATAGACCGATTCATACGCTTCCCTTCAAAATCAGTGCCTTTTGTGACACGTCTTTATTTTAGTCGTAAAATAAGCCTAAGTTTCCGATATCATTTCTTCATTGGAGCAAAATCTCTTACCTTCAAGTAGTCTTTTAAATTTTGAAAAAGTTGGCTTAATCTAGAGAGTAAGGTGAATGTTGAATTTTGCTAGGGTTAGGGTTAGGGTTAGGGTTAGGGTTAGGGTTAGGGTTAGGGTTAGGGTTAGGGTTTTCGAGAGTAAGGTGTGTGTTGAACAAAGTTAAAGTTCTATTCATGTAGTTTTGATAACGACTTTTATGAACGACATGTAGCGCGGTTCTTTCGTGTTTATTTGTTGTCTTTTAAACGAACCAAGAATCGTATTTAATATTCGCTATCATCAGTAATAGCGAATATGAAATACGAGTATTAACTTATGCAGGGTCAACAGTGAACACACCATCGTGAGCTTCGAAAAATATTGAGGTCAAATCATTGCCTGTTGACATTTGTTTATTTTGTCGCTTTGGACTGATTTCACCTCTAAGTCCGATTTGACTACGGTGGAATATGATGCATTAATATGTTATGCATACTCAAATAAAAATGTAAAATTAATTGTTGTTGAAAATTTGCAAACAATTCTCGTAATATTATACGTCGTATTTTGATGAACAGTGAGCAACGCAGATTTCTTACACAAAATGATGAATACACTGCATTCCTATATATTGGCATTCCTCTGCTATCTTACTTTTATTTGCTAGCGGCCAACACTAGATTGTGGACGTATTCGTGTTTTCTTGGACAACATTTTAATTTGAGCAACCTGAGCGTTTAACATTTTCTTTGTTTTAACTGTATTTTCGCACACTTTGTTTAGTATAGATCGCTGGAAACAGAGAGCAGAAATGGAGAGTCAGAGGCAGGCAGCACGAGCAAACAAGCTATTGAAGTAGAAGGCTCTCCGGCATATGGGGACCTCCACAGTGAATGGATGGGACCTAACTGATTGTCGAGTTATTCTAGTGTATTTGCGTTGAGGGGTCACTAGAGCAACTAGTTAACATGAGCACAATCCATTGAAGTATTTTTAAAACAAGCACAAGGATGCAACATTGCGGCGATGGGACAGTGGCTCGAGCTTGGTGGATAGTGAGGGAACCATTAGGTGGCCGATTCTTTTTTTAGCCTTGTCTAAGAGGGATAGACTAGTGGATGATGACCCAGCCAAGATGTAGCAACAATACTCCATACGTGGGCGGATAGTGGTTTTGTAGAGATACAGGATAATATCAGGTGTTAGGAGTTAACTAGCACGGTAGAGGGTACCCATCTTCTTTGCAGCAGATTTGGTAATGTCTTCAATGTATTTCTTCCAATTCATGCTCCGCTTTCTCTCTCCCTATATCTTCCTCTGTATATCTCTTTCTCTCTTTTTCTCTCTCTCTCTCTATCTGTCTCTCTTTGTGATCTCGTCGTGACAGTCGAAGTAACTACCCCTTCCGGCGTCAATTGACGAAGTTCAAGAAAATGGTTTACGTCTTTCGTATCTTAGAAATATAAATAGTTATGTTAACATAAACATGTGTACTTGTCTCTTTGATACGGTTGCCACGCATAGAATAACAATTCAGGATTATTGTTCAGAAAGATCAACACTACTGAACGATGAGGTTAGAATGAATATATAAGTAAACTCGAGCTTGGTGTGCAGTCATATGAACTATTTATGCCAATCATGTTACATTTAAGGGAGACTTAACCGTAAAACAAGCTCATTATATATATATATATATATATATATATATATATATATATATATATATGTAGAAGGATGAAAAGAATCAGAAAAGCAAAAGTCAAATCGTATTTCTATTCAGTTGCTCAGAGCAAGGTATATTCCGCAAAAAAGCAATTGATTCAAGTTAAATTTTTCCTTAAGCACGGGTTTTCAAAGATCAACATCTTATCATCAGAGGAAATCGCTGGGATAGATAAGTTGGCAAAGGCCAAGATTTAAAATTTGAAAAAGTAAAATAAAAAGTTTAGGGAAAAAACACAAGGCAAAACTCTGCCCGAATGCAACCAAATGTCCGATTGCAAAAAAGTCCGGTGTCAAAAAGTCCAGCGGAGAAAGTGAAATGTAGATAGGTAGGTCGTTAAAAGACACGAGAAGTAACAAGAGAGGATTACAAGGCAAATTCCAAAAACCACATCTTCAGGTGGAAAGAAGATGGATAGAATCCAGAGGGTAAAAGGTCCAATAAAAGGTACGTTCATGGATGCAACAAGGCTCAGTAAAACGTGAGTTGGAAAGTATTCGCCATTTAAATGGTTTAAATTATTGTCACTATTTTAACCAAAGTATGTCTCAAATTCTCTCTGCCATCATTAACCTATTTAATTATTTTCTTAATAAACTTCCATATATCTTATTCTGAATTTTTATTTTAATCCAAAGTTTAATTTTCCTACATCCAAAAAGCACTAGCGTCCCGTAACAACATATTTTGGTTCAACCCAAATCTTTAACCATTTTGGGGATTTCCATTCCGAGTATTTACTCGAGGTCAAATTACCTTTTCCTAGTTCTAATACTCACTCCCGGATTCCAATTTTTATCGACTATTCCCTGATGTATATATTTTTTTATCGGTCAATCCATCATTTTCCTTGCGAGCCTAAGACTAATTTTATTATTATTTTTTTTATTTTTTTCATTTAATTATTTTTATTTCTATTTTTAATTTTATTCAAAATTTTTATTTTTACTATTTTTTTTTATTTCTACCCTTCAAATATATTTTGCCTCATTGTGTATAAGTACGGTCATCTCATTAAACACCACACCCCATACCCCTGTTCATATCCCCCTCTACACATTCTTGTATTTTAATTCTCCCTCCCTGCACTCATTGACTTGCCCCCACACCCTTCGATCCCATATCTAGTTGAACCCTAATTCGCGCTAACGTCCACTTTCAAATTTAATCAACCTACACCCCACATTCACACTCTTAGTTTTAAATCGCACTTATTCATCGCCCCCGCCCCCTTCTCCTCCTTCACACCCCCTACACATTCCTTTCCTGCCTACTGGTCGCATATGAGTTTTTGCCATTCTTCCGACTAGTCTTGTTTTTCAACGAGCAAGCCTTTGAATATTAATTCGCTGTCTTTTTGCCAATGTAAACCTATCCATGATATCTAGCGTCCCGTAACAACATATTTTATTTCAACTCAAATCTTTAACCACTTTGGGGATTTGCATTCCGAGTATTTACTCGAGATCAAATTACCTTTTTCTTATTCTAATACTCACCCCCGGATTCTAATTTTTTATCGACTATTCCCTCATTTATATATATATCTTTATCGGCCAATCATTAATTTTCCTTGCGAGCCTAAGACTAATTTTATTATTATTTTTGTTTTGTTTTATTTTATATTTTTCATTTAAAAAACATCAGAAGTTCCAAGCAAAAAGTTTCATATGAAATATATTTTTTTCTTAACATTTTTCCGGAAATATATATAAATGTATATTATAAATATACTCGTTTATAACTCATATTCTAATTGTGTAAGACTCAAATGAAAGCAACAGAAACTAAGTTCTATATTTGAATATTATTGTTTCGGCCTAACATCAAGATGAATCCAATGTTCTAAACGTGTTCCTGAGTGCTCTTAAAATCAGGTTACCGTTTTCTCGTTTAATGGGGTTGGTTGCACTTGGACTCACGAATTGGAGCATCTTTCTACTAAGTGCCTTAACCGTCCAGTATCCTAAGTAATATATTTATCAACAAATTCACTAACAAATTTATTTAGTTTACACAGCAACAACAACAAAAACAACAATAATAATAATAATAATAATAATAATAATAATAATAATGATAATTGTTAACCCCGACCGTTCTAGCAGAAGAGAAACTACACCGGTTCTCACTATAACTAGTTCGAGTAGACACTCACCAGGGAGAAAAAGCATAGTAGTGTAACTGTCTAGCCGAACTAGTCAGTATCCTTACACTTGTACCTTTTATGTTAATACACTTGTTATCTTAACCCAACCTCGACTTGACTTCTTCTTTTTACTGTTGGACTACTTCACAACAACAACAACTATAATAATAATAATAATAATAATAATAATAATAATAATAATAATAATAATAATAATAATAATGATAATAATAATAATAATAATAATAATAATAATAATAATAATAATAATAATAATAATAATAATAATAATAATAATAATAATAATAATAATAATAATCAGTCTGAACTTCAGTTTGGGTCACCAATGATGGTGGTGGAAGTGTGTGTGAAGGATGGTGGCATTAACACATTGGGCGCTGACTTTGTTTGTCTTTACAACCATTATTATTTATTTATCTATTTTTATTTATTTTTTTAAATTATTCATTCATTTATTTATATTTTTGTATTAATTTTTTGAATTTATCTAATAATCATTAATTAATTATTTATTTATTTATTTTTATTTATTTTTTAATTATTTATTTATCCACTTATTTATTTTTGTATTTATTAGTTTGTGTTTATCTAATTGTCATTAATTAATTAATTAATGTGTTAATGAATTTATTTAGTTTACATAATAAGTGGTATTAATAATGCTAATAAATACTACTACTACTACTACTACTACTACTACTTCTAATAATAATAATGATAATAATAATGGTAAATATAATATAATAACAATAATAATAATAATAATAATAATAATACAACTACTACTACTACTACTACTACTACTACTACTACTACTAATAATAATAATAATAATAATCAATAATTAGCAATAGTAGGATAAAAATAATGACCCGAGACTGACACATTCCCTTCTCATGTATTTTTCTTAAACCTTTCTCCCCTTCCCCATGTTTTATTCTTTTCCCCCTTTCTATCACCAAATTCCTTCCCTCCTCCCTTCTCTCTATTATAAATGATTATATTTGTTATGTTCCCGTACCATATTATTTTAGTTCATTGTATCTCTATCTATCTATCTATCTATCTATCTATCTATCTATCTATTTATCTATATATATATATATATATATATATATATATATATATATATATATATATATATATATATATATATATATATGGGAAAATGAAATAGGAAAACCAAAAAATGGATGTTTTTTATGTGTACATCAACGTTTCGTCTTTATTTATAAGACTTCATCAGGATGATAAAATAGAGAAAAAATGTCATGCAAGTACAGATACATGTAGGGTAGACATATTCGGAGGAAAAATAAAATGAAATAATGGCCCCTACTGGGTGGACGTCAGTAGGGGCCATTATTTAATTTTATTTTTCCTCCGAATATGTCTACCCTACATGTATCTGTACTTGCATGACATTTTTTCTCTATTTTATCATCCTGATGAAGTCTTATAAATAAAGACGAAACGTTGATGTACACATAAAAAACATCCATTTTTTGGTTTTCCTTTTTCATTTTCCCATCTCGTCGGATTACCTTCATCCTTCTCTTCCCATATATATATATATATATATATATATATATATATATATATATATATATATATATATATATATATATATTATTTCTCTCTCTTTCTATTTTCTCGTTTTTCTTTCTTTCTTTTTTATTTTATTTCATTTATCTTTTTTATATTTTATATATTTTTATTTATATTATTGTTTTATTTTGATTGTTAACGGTCCCAGCTACGTGACTTTCCAAATTTTAATTTAAAGTTTATTTTCTCCCTATTTCATTCTTTCCAAATATGATCGGATTTTTACTCTGTCTGATATCAGTTTATCACAGCTTTGGATCGATAACATCGACATGCCAGTGACGCAGATTTTGTACATGTGTGAGTAAATAAAAATAATCACATATGAAAGCTCTATTTGATATTAGGCATTTTTTATAAGTCCCGTTGAAATTCTTTGGATTACTATCCTGTGGGTGTTTACCTAGCCTGTAGTCTTATTATTATTATTATTATTATATATATATATATATATATATATATATATATATATATATATATATATATATATATATATATATATATATATATATATACGTCCACATTAAAAAGAATGCAGGATTTATGTAAATGAATATGTAATCTCAAATAAGTCTGTACAGATGAAATTAGAACACTTTCTTTATCGCTTCCTAATACAATTGTCTAAACAATATTTCCAGTGTTATTGTATGAATAGGTTGCATACATGTTGATGCATTGATAAAAAGAAACCGGGTCATATATACAGTTGAGAATTGTTAGGTCATTGCGTACTTTTAATTCATTTTTAGGGTTAAGAACAAAGATTAATATCCGCCCGCCAGCCGAATGAGATGACTTCTTACTAGACAAAAGCAGAGGAATCTATTTGCAAATAGAATCCACTAATTGTCTCTCTGTTGCGTAGATCAATTGAACAAGGATGGTGAGATGATCATCTCAGAACAGCTATTTGATTGATAACCAGGGGTCATTTCGGACAAAAACTTTCCTGTAATTCTGTTGCCAATTACTTGACTTTCTTACAAGTAATCTCATCGTCAACATTGAACGATCATCGGCAAAACGTAATTGTATTTACATACCTCAAAGAAAAACTCCAGAAGTGAGAAGAAGATGTTGACCAAAAATACCTCTGTTTATAAACTTCTTAAGGTCGATAGCTGTTGCTTGTTTTCTTGTTTAGATATGTGCTAAATTGATTACGTCACACATAGACTATATTATTAACGGATTAAGTTATCTGATTTATGCACTTGTTATAGAAAAAGGTGAATCTTGTATTGACCAGTCTAAGGTGTCCGTCCATGTTCAATTATTCTTGTCGTTCTCAAACGTTTAGCTCCTAAACTTTCTTCTATCCTCTCGAAATTGTTCAATCTATGTCAGTCCTGTTTCTATGGTGGCTGCACAATAATAATAATAGATTTAATTGTGCAACAACCAGTAGATTTGTTACTACGAGGTTGCGAGTTCAATCCTCACTAGAAAACTAGTAAGCCAAAACTTATTTCCCTTTTCCATCTGAAAGCCAGGCAAAGGCGGACCGTCTGACTGCACGACGCACCCTTCCACGCGACCAGGAAAGATTGAAGGTGTGAGACATTTATAGGTATGCAACTTATTTAAACGAGGGCTGCCACGGCCCGTTCCAGGACGGGTATACAAAACAAGAACTGCCGCGGCCCATTCCCGGGACGGTATGCACCAACTTAAGTAAGTATCTGAGATGGAATACAGCTTAGGTTATTCAAGGAGGAACAGGTGGTTGACTGTTTTGTTAGAGTCTTGTTTGCGGCTATGCCTAAAGTTGTGGGAACTCATACATTTATTCAGAAATATATTTACTGGATCCATCGCGAAACGGTGTCCTTGAAAACTCTCGATATTGTTAAATAGTAGGATTATCTGTGTTCTTTTATATACTTAAATTTACTATTCATATTCTTATTTAAAAGGCATTTCAGTTCGTAAATACCTAAATATGATGTTGTTTCGACGATTATTTTCTGCTTACGGATTTGACAAACTCACCAAAGCACATTAAAAAAGAACGAATTATGGAAACTCCGTTGAACGAGGGTCAACCTAGCAGATGCGTTTCTAATTTGAAAGTAGTTGACGATAAATATGTGAAAACCATTAAGTGAAGTTTAAATCAAATATGGCTGATGTGGTTTATTGAACCATTCTTATTCCAGTAATAAAAATATAATTCAAACTTGTTCGTGTCTAACGATGAGTCAACATTAAAGATTAAGTTGACATGAATACAATTTACACGTTAAGATTGTATATTTATTGTGTAAGATTTTGATGGGGAATCGCCTCCGTAGTAGACCAACGTTGTCTATATTTTTTTATCGCTCCAGTTTTCTCACAATAAATATATTAAGAGATGGTTAAAACGTAGTATTTTCAACACAAAACAAATGTGTAAAAAGATTTATAATTACATATTCATACGACAATATTTGTAACTCCCACTTAGACAACTTCCCATGTCCCTGTCTCTCTCTGCGCTTATAGGAAATATAAGCTTGAAACGCTAGCATCTGTAGGTATTAATTATTTAATATTTATTCATAAATATTATATATATATATAAAGATATATATATATATATATATATATATATATATATATACAGATAGAGAGAGAGAAATACACACACTATATATACATATGTATATAGATGTAATCAGATAAAAAATAGATGAGCGATGCAATAGTTGTTTCAATAAATGAAACATTTATTATAGTTTTCAATTTATGTCAAGTATTTCTACAATAACATGTGTTCTTCAGTGTTTGTAGTCATTCTTTTTTCGTTTTAAATGTTGAGATCTACCGATCGGTGAGGCTGCTCGGACATCACAATTACAATGAAGTGATTTTTGTGAGATAGGATTTTTTTCAATAATATTAACATTTATTATTTGTATTTAAATTAAATATTTCGACATAATCATGTGTTCGTCAGTGTTTACAAGCATATATTTATGTTTGTCTTTTTCATTATCGAGATCTACCGATAGGCCAGGCAGATAAGAGACCACGAATTATATACATAAATATATATATATATATATTTATATACAGGGTGTTTCAAAAGTCTTGGGAACATTACAAATGCGTATATCTCATGAACTATTCAAGGTAGAAAAATGAAACTAGTGCCATTTTAAAGCTTTCTTAATCAAGTTTTTGGTCATACTAATGATTTTCGTGTTATCTTTACAGGTGCAGAAATGGAGTTCTCTAAACAAGACAAGGCATTTTGCGTCCTCCAATTTGCAAAGACTGAATCGTGGACATGTGTTCAGCGTGCATTTCGCAGGAAATTTAAAAAAGAAGCCCCTGAAAGGAAATCCATTGTCAGATGGCATGCTAAATTTGTGAAAGATGGGTGTTTGTGCCCAAGTAAGCGAACAGGTCGCCCTTCAACTTCAGAAGATGCAGTTGAGCAAGTTCGGACAGCCTTTCAGCGGAGCCCCCGTAAATCAGTGAGAAGAGCCAGCAGGGAACTTCAGCTTGCTCCAGCAACTGTGTGGCGTGTCTTAAGGAAACGACTGCAAATGGTACCTTACAAGCTCAAGTTGGTCCAAAAGTTGAAGGACACTGATAAGCCACTTCGCCGTGACTTTTGCATTGCAATGCAAGAGAAGTTGGAAGATAACGGCTTTGATGACCGGCTTGTTTTTAGCGATGAGGCGACCTTCCATCTGAATGGCAAAGTTAACAAGCATAACACTCGCATATGGGGTACTGAGAATCCTCATGAACTTCTTGAGCACGAGCGAGATTCACCAAAAGTGAACGTGTTTTGTGCAATTTCCAAGAAAGGTGTCTATGGACTGTTCTTCTTTGAAGAGGCAACTATCACTGGTGAATCCTATCTCAACATGCTGGAAGACTGGTTAATGGCTCAGTTGGAACAAGCAGAATCTGATGACTTCATTTTTCAACAAGATGGTGCACCACCACACTGGAGTCTTACGGTAAGGCAGTTTCTTAACACAAGGCTGCCTGGTAGATGGATTGGGAGATCTGGGCGAGGTGATGACGTTCTCATGCCCTGGCCTCCTAGGTCTCCAGATCTTACCCCGTGTGACTTTTTCCTTTGGGGCTTTGTCAAGCAACAAGTCTATGTGCCGCCCCTTCCAAGAGATATTGACGAACTAAAGGCTCGAGTAACGGCAGTTGTGGGAACCATTGACGTCAAGATGCTGGAATGCGTTTGGCAGGAAATGGACTATCAGCTAGATGTCTGCCGTGTGACGAATGGTGCTCATATTGAGCAACTTTGAAGATTCCCCACAGAACTTGAAACTTTAACCTTTCCAACGGTACCAATTTCATTTTTCAACTCCTAATAGTTTTTGAGTTATTAAAAATCGCTATGTTCCCAAGACTTTTGAAACAACCTGTATATATATATATATATATATATATATATATATATATATATATATATATATATATATACAAGTGATGCAATAATTGACACATATACGAATATTGTGATTCTGTGAAAACCTTCAACTTTATAATGGAATTATGTAAATCAATAAAACGAAAAGCAAAGAGTGAGCCCGAGTAATTCAAGAGCGGCCGAAAGAGCACGGAATTGCGAAAAGATGAAATAGAGTGGCAAAGGGTAAGATAGAAAGCGGAAATAAAACATTTTATTTACAATATATTCTGATTTTTAATTATGGTCCAATGATTTGAAATGAAACGACAGCAAAAAAACTTGAAAGTTGAGATGCGAAAGAAATGAAAGAAAAAAGGCAGGAGCGTTGGGAAAGTGAAATGGAGACGTATTAAAAAATGTCTACCATGCAATATAGTATGACATTTATTAAAGAAAGGTCTACTATGCAATATCGTATGACATTTATTAAAGAAAGGTCTACCATGCAATATCGTATGACATTTATTAAAGAAAGTGCAGTACAATTATCGATTAGTGTTTAAGATAAAAATACATGTTTATAAATATAAAGTAATAAAGTGAACCAAAAAACAATTTGTGAAATCAAATATTGAGAGGGAACATTGGTAGGTAAATAAAAAGTAATTAAAAAAATGTCCATTTTCGGAAACAAAAGTGATGATATGAATAACAATTACATGAACGTGTCACAGATTCTTTAGTATTTTGTAAAATTATCAAAAAGTTCTCCAAAAATGTACGTACTTATTATATGTAATGTTTTCATTGTAAAAACTACTAACAATGAATATCTCATTCTAATAAATGTTTATTATATTTTCTTAAAATGTCTACTTACACATTTCCGTTGTGATATAAATTGAACGGTTATTATCAACATGAAGCGATTATTAAATTAATGAGATGTACATTTTTCGATTCTATAACATTTAACCCAAGTTTTTTGTATCGACCTATAAGTGATGTCAATATTTATTAGCTTTCCCAAATAAATCCACTCACATATTTAAACCATTATGTTCAAATTTTGATGACGTCATTACAAATCACCTCCGTACTACTTTCAAAGTAGCTATTATGGATTGAGAGTTCACTTTTATTTATACGTTTTACTAGACGATTAGTCGTTCTCGAAAAAGTTTAAATATCAGTAACTGTTTCAATGAATATTGTCTACAAAATAAAATCGGCTATACGACTTCAAATCCAATTTGATATATTATGGTCATCGTCTGGCTGTCATCATGTATCGCGCAAGTGTGTTTGAGAACAATAAAAACTTTACAAGTCACGTTCACGCTAAATGATCCATTGTTTCGTGGTTAACGCCACAAGAAACGTAGGACTAATAACTGTTCTGCTAAGTTTAGCATTAATACTGTAGTGAGGCGGATTGCCTTTCCCACACATGACAATTCATTGTGAAAATGGCCACACACGTTGAAATAATACTGTTTATTGTTATATAACAGTATTATTGTTATGTTGTATGAAATAAAAACAACTTAGTCAACACAACATTATAACAAAGATAATCGTTTCTTTGTTCGTTGTTTGGCACATTTGATATATAGTTGTTTTATATTTTGTAATCTTTGTTATTAATTGGATGTGAAATGTTCTCTAGACGTAATACCAAATAGGGCAATACGAGCCGATTTGCTGTCGGGTTTGATTGCCCCACTGGAGAGCTATTGTCAAACATCTGTCTCTGACAATAGGCTGTCATGACTGAATCTGCAATACTTTCCATTAAGTAATCATTATTGGCAAGTGTATAGCGAATATCTATCCATGTTTTAGCAGTAAATTGTTTCTTGCCTGATTTTGATATTCTCAATAAGTCGTTAATAATTTCTACTAACTTTCAGATCCTTACAACGAATTGCCTTATACACGTAAGAGGTATGTCTCAATATTAACAAGGATAAATTGCCGTGTCCAGTCTCATCTATGGACAACAGAGTGACATCAGATTTCCATTATGATCTAAAATTATACCCTGATCTTGTATTTTTAAACATTGCATTATTGTTGTATGTTTTTCTTTACAACGTATTTTTCCTTACAACCACGAAACATCTGTTAATCACTTTCTGTGCATGAGACTGCTCATCGCCGAAAAGAACCCCGTCGTATGAAACTCTTTCTTCCCACCTCATCTTACTAGGTGTAGTTTTTCTTTCTTTTTCCCTAAGGAATTGAGCTGGTTACAAAATAAACTGTGGTAAAGAGGCGAAACAATCACGCGGGTCGTAAAAGTTGAGATATTGAATATATTTTCATCGCTCATCCATTAGAATTAGAAAACGAATTATAATTGTTGTTGATTCATTTGTTTCGCTGAAGTAAAACATGTTTATGAATATATTAAAAAGTCACACATTTTGAAGCGTTGGGTGGGTGGCAATAATAACGAAGATATTTTTTTTTATGAAATATTTAGAAAACCTTGCACAACGCAGATTATTTGTTTTTAAAAATAAATTATTCATTCATCTTAAAAACATTTTTTTTACCGAAAGTACTCAAGTTTATAAAAAAAAAAAAATGTTTTTAAGATGAATGAATAATTTATTTTTAAAAACAAATAATCTGCGTTGTGCAAGGTTTTCTAAATATTTTATAAAAAAAATATCTTCGTTATTATTGCCACCCACCCAACGCTTCAAAATGTGTGACTTTTTAATATACTCTTCCACGCCGACCACGTGACACACAGCCACATCAACATTTTTCTTTCTTCGTCAAAACACCTAGACGGATTTTCAACTTGACCACGAGAATGTCTCAACCAAGAGGAAAAAAGAATAAAAAGAAAAAGAAGAAATATTCTTCTGAAGATGATAGATTTACCGAAAGTACTCAAGTTTATAAAAAAAAAAAAAAAAATGTGTTTAAGATGAATGAATAATTTATTTTTAAAAACAAATAATCTGCGTTGTGCAAGGTTTTCTAAATATTTTATAAAAAAAAAATATCTTCGTTATTATGTTTATGAATAATTTAAATAAAGGTTTTTAGTATAAAATAGCATTTACTTGCATAAGAACAATAAAGTCTGCTTTTAGACAATGTTAATCGTATCACAGTCAATAGTTTTCTTCGAAAGACCAGATGGCTTAGCAGGCCGAGAGCAGACTCAATGCGTTTACAAGAATAATGGCAATAGAGAGGCGCTCGTGAAGCCAATAAATTTACGATTGAATTCGGCATAGCGCGTCATTAAAATACCAAGGTTACCGAGGAAGTCGCGCGTGGTAAAGCCTATCACTCCATTCGTCTTCATAGCGATCGGTTGAAATACAAATCTGTCGAAAATATTTATATATTTTAACTGCTTGCAGCTCTCTGTTGACGCTGCCACATGTCTAGGATGTGTTGCTGATTATATCACTGACGAGGGCGTAAGTGTTTCGAGACAAGTCGCATGTCATATCAGTAGCTTACCGTTTACAAAGAGAAACACCGTCAGACCATCAGTTCGTTTGCCATCCCTTCTGTCAAGGTTAAATAGTTCGAGGATTGACGGAAAGCCAGTGATGGCTAGTGCTCGTCGGCTGATTAATTAGAATAGTAATAGAAATAGATTGTCTGTGACGCCAAACTTAAATTCGTATCAATCAGCATTGTATGACTTTGTTGACTGACTCGATGCTGTTATTTCTCTATTTGTTTTTCAAGAATCAGTTTCTTACAGAAGGGGGCACGTCGACATTTATAACCTCTACATTGACATCGAACTTAGAATTCCACTGTGTTCAATCCGCGTTTCAATCAATGACAGTTCGCGTTTTTATCCACTGAATAAACATCCCAGTAAAAGATAGAAAACTATGGAGATTAATTTTAAATGAAACATATGTTTGTTTTAATTCAAATAATGTCTGTTTGTGACATTTGTCTTATTACTTTCTAGACCTACTTCGGACATAAGGACATTAAAATCAATCATCATATCAATCAATGCATGATGATTATTTAGATAATTAAGATCAATAGTTTTGCGCACTGAACTTATATATAGTTTATAAGGATACATATTAAGTTTCTTAGTTCGTATTGTTTTGTGACATTTTCTGGTTTTCCATAATTATTTACATAGAAACAAATGTTAACATACTCAAGTGTAAAATTTCACGCTTTGTTTGTTTCGTTCAAGTCCAAAAATCCACTTCCTCCGGTTGCAGATGAATAATTCAATTCGAAGCCGGTAATAAAATTAAAGAACGAACAATTGTGAATATGGAGAAAATCATTTGTAAAGAACGAATGCTGATTATTTAATTAAAAACGAATTTTCCAGCAAATACGAGCATCAATCATTAAAAAATATTTAAATTGACGCCTCTAGAAACATGAAGACTTACAAATGTTGATCTTAAAAATAATTATGAGTGACGTATTTGTATGATGCGAATTCGTGAATGAATAATTCATTACACTCACGAAGATTGAATACAAGACTCTCTCTTTTAAATTATACATTCTACAGAGAAGTAAATGTTTAATTTAACAAGAAAATACATATTATTGAACCTTCATTTATGTTACAATATGTTTAGTTGTAGTTTCGAGTATTCAACTGAAAATAAACTGCATTCTATCGAAATAGATTTATATATATATATATATATATATATATATATATATATATATATATATATATATATATATATATAACAATTATCACTGTTTATTCACTATGCAGCGTTGGCTGAATTGTTCTAAAAGTCCGGATTGAAGTTGGAAAATACTCCGACTCCGGGGGTTCGAGTCGCATGACAAGTAGTGAATAGTCATATCTCTATGCATGCTGATGAGTCCCGATTCTAAAGAACGAAACGTATATGTACATAGATAATAAAAAACACACATATTTATCATGTGTAGCTCCTAGAAAAAAACCCTGTAGATGGCCACAGTAAGTGTAGTATTAACACAGCATGACGTCGCTAGCTATAAGTGCATCGTTCTTTTCATTAAGTTGTACGCTCTTATGACGTCAAGCCGCAACATAAAGTGTTAAAATTATCACTGTTTATTCGCTGTTCAGGGGTGGCCGAGTTGTTCTAGATGTCGGGACTTGAGTTGGAAAATGCTCGGTATCCGGGGTTTCGAGTCGTAGGCCAGTAGTGAATAGTCATATCTCTATGCTGATGAGTCCCGATGATAAAGGACGCATACGTACATAGATAATAAACAAAACAAATCATATAGTTATATCTAGATATTATTCAGATAGCGTGAATGTTGTTTTCTTGATTGTTTGCTATCTTGTGTGCGTGTCACCGTCCAATCTTTAGGCCGTTAAAAAAGTTACAAATGAAATAACATATACTAAACGAAAGTGTCACAGATTCTTTAGTATTTAACGAAATTTTTTTTTAAAAGTCCTCCAAAAATGTACGTACTTATTATATGTATTGTTTTATTGTAAAAACTACTAACCATGAATATCTCATTCAAATAACTCTCTACTAAATGTTCTTAACATGCCTACTTACACATCTTCATTGTGATATAAGTTGAACGTTTATTATCAACATTGAGCGACTATTAAATTACTGAAGTGTATATCTTTCGAGTGTATAACATTTAACCCAAGTTTTCTGTATCGACTCGCAAGTGATGTTAATATTTATTAGCTTTCCCAAATAAATGCACTCACATATTTAAACAGTTATATATATTATTCAGATAGCGTGGATATTGTTTACTTCATTGTTTGATATCTTGTTCGTGTGTCACCGTTCACTCTTTAGACCGTTGAAAAATGTTATTACGGTACCAATGGAATAACATGAAAAAGGAATGACGTCAGAAATGTATGTATGTATAAAAATGAAAGTTGCTTCCTGCACGGTTTTACAAATGCAAGAAATGCATATCAAATAATGTAAAAGCAACGACTAAAACCCGACAGAAAAGGAAATAATGTGTTTGAAACAATAAAAGAAGGTCAGTAAAAACACATGTGTTCAATTTAAGTCAAGTATTTTGGGGTGAATATCCAAACTGATGATTACCGATTAAACACTTATAACGAAACGCATAAGACGTGTGCCTGTTGCAACTAGGACACATAAGGAATAACACCTCCATTGGAAAAATAGTAAATGATGATGATAATTAGTACAGATTGCAATTAAGGCTTTCATTGCCTTGTTTTTCTCTGTCTTCTTTTGTTTCATATATGAGCACTAGAGATGACATACGAATATATGAATGTATATGATACGGGAACATTTTACAAATATCTTGGTGGTAAACTGAAACAATTGTATCTTGAAAATAAAAACAGTTTTTAGTTCACTGATGTGAATCTGTCCTTCCTAACATTTAAAATGAAATAAAAATATTCGATATATATATATATATATATATATATATATATATATATATATATATATATATATATATATATATATATATATATATAAGGTTAATACAACAAAAGATATATAAGGCAACTAATATTTTACAATTAGTGAACATCTGAATAAGCTTATTTTATTTTTTTCATTTCATCTAATGCTATATATATATATATATATATATATATATATATATATATATATATATATATATATATATATATATATATAAATATATATATATATATATGTGTGGGGGGGAGGGTATAAAATATAACAGAATGAAAGCCAAAAACTACATCATTTATGTATTCATAAACGTTTCGTCTTTATTGAAAAACTTTTTCAGGATGAAGAAAACAATGTAGAAAAATTATACAAAATATTAATTTTGATTTGGTAGAAAGTGTCCCGACTTCGGCATGGTTGTTGACGTAAACAAACAGAGAATGAAAATCATAATTTTCGTTATAGCGTTTTCAGCAGTTGCCTGTCTCTTTCAAAGGACGCAAAATGAATGGAATTGAGGGCTCGACTTTTTAGTGTATGTCTATTTTACCTAAGAAATTTGTCTAAGTCAAAATGTTTTACAGCTTAGCTTGACTCGCAGTTTCTGTGGGGGACAGGGGGCGGAAGTTTTGGCTTCCTTTTTTTTCATTTCAGCGGATCATTGTATCCCCACCTTTCTTCATATATATATATATATATATATATATATATATATATATATATATATATATATACCTTATTTTTGTAATGTAGCAGGAAAAATCACGACAGAGTGCCTGATTAATTGAGAATTAATATTTATAATTTTAAAAATTAAGAGCGTAATATTTATTTACTTTGGTACACTACAATTAGTAAATCATTCTGTGTTCGAGTTTAATAATGTGTCTTCTAAAGAAAAATAGGGAGAAAAGTGGGTTTTAGGATTATACTTGTGAAGAGATTAAAAGGTTGAACATACAAAACTTAAATTCAAGGATTTAAAATCAATCCCAAAGGAATTTAAATAAAGATATCATCCGGGCGGTCTTTTCAGGGTGTCTGAATGATTTTTATTCGGGATTTAATAGTATTCGCTAAGGTATAGTAAAGGCGTATATGAGTAATACTATGGTATACTGATTTTGACTGGTTTAGAGATAAGAGTAAGGATTGGGTCGGCAAGATGGGATCTGTTTGGGAGATATGGGAGATTAGCATAATTGCCGCGAAATGGGGGCTACTTATTGGAGTAATAATGATGTGAAATTGGGGAGTTACACCATTTCACATTATTAACAGTGACTAAAATTGAGATGCACTTACTAGGAGAGACAGTGGAAAGGGATTTAATTGTAAACAGTGTTCAACGAAGGCGCGGAACTTATTTTGTCTTTAATGACAACTGTAATATCCAATCGTACATTTGGAAATGACAACAGTTATCTCCCTTGCACCATAACAATAGTAATGTGTAATTATCCCCCTTTGTTCTTTCTGATTGTATATATAAACAACGCCGGACACGTCATCACACTCTTGATCGACCGGGCGAACTACAAGTAACACGTTGTCCTTGCTTTGACCTCTGTTTCTCATTGCTTCGTATCACTTCTTGCTTTCAGCGTATAACCAGAACGCAACACTGGCGACGAGGATGAGATTCGAACTCACGTCCACGATAATCCAAGTACTAACGCAAATCGTTGGCAAAAGTGGTTGGAGAAACTTGAGAATGTGTTCGTGGCTTTAGACATTCAAGAAGACCGTAGAAAAAAAGCGTGTTTGCTGCACCTTGCAGGTGACGAAGTTTTTGATATTTTCCACAATTTCACGGATATTCAAAAAGGCGTTGATGCAACGACACCAAACACATACGAAGTAGCAAAGAACTCACTGACCGACTATTTCACACCGCAAAGAAATATGTCTTATGAGATCTTCAAATTTCGACGCGCATCGCAAAATGCTGACGAAAATCTAGACTCATTTCATGTGAGATTGAGGACACTAGCGTCCACGTGTGACTTCATGGATACAGATCGGGAGATACTCGCACAGATCGTCCAAGGCTGTTCATCCTCTAAGGTCAGACGAAGGGCACTTCGAGACAACTCCACGCTCAAACAAGTGCTAGACGAGGCCAGAGCAATTGAATTAGCTCGCACACGAGCCGCAGACATTGAACGGGAAGAGGTGGTTAATGCCCTGTCGTCACATAACAATAAACGAGACAGCAGGCAGTACACACGCAGAGAAAAAGAAAGAAAAAATACCGACGAAAAACGCAACTACGGACACACACAAGGCAGTAATCGCCAGTTTACTCCGAGGACCCAGCCACGTGGCAAAGACGCCGGACGTGTCTGCCACTACTGTGGATACTCAGCAACACATGTGAAGTGTCCAGCGAAGGGTCAAGAATGTCGAAATTGTATCGAATCCCTTTCTAAGTCGAGTGATGAGTCTGTCTACACAATAAAAACTCCCACGTCGACAAAAGCACCCACAGCCACCATCCTCGTTAATGACTGCCCAGTGACCTTCGTTTTGGATACCGGTGCCAGTGTTAATATAATGTCTGGACGCACGTACGACGGTCTCCAGTACAGGCCGAAAATACACAACACTGGCGAAGAGAATTCAAACGAAAAAACTCACAGTAATCGAACACACGAGCTTACGTTTTATTCAAAAAAAAAAATCCAATTTTTTTTTAATTACCAAAAAAAAAAAAAAAATGTCTTACAACGGAATACCCAAAAGTCTCTATTTCTGTCTTAGAAATTCCGTCAGCTACCCTGAAGAAGAAACAGATTCTGATTCTGAAGAATCGAAAGACGATTCCCTCCCCCCATCCTGCAGACGACGTAAGTAGTTTGCAATTGTGTATTTAAAAAAAAAAAAAAGGGACAGAAAAGAAAACGATTCCTCCTTGACTGAAACAATTGTTTAATCGGTGAAACATACTTTGACTGAACTCCCTCCCCTTACCATACGTAAGCACGCGTGCATTTAATTGAGAAAGAGAGAGGTGTAATATCCAATCGTACATTTGGAAATGACAACAGTTATCTCCCTTGCACCATAACATAGTAATCTGTAATTATCCCCCTTTGTTCTTTCTGATTGTATATATAAACAACGCCGGACACGTCATCACACTCTTGATCGACCGGGCGAACTACAAGTAACACGTTGTTGATTGTTGTCCTTGCTTTGACCTCTGTTCCTCATTGCTTCGTATCACTTCTTGCTTTCAGCGTATAACCAGAACACAACAACAACAAACATCTCAACTTCACGGTGCTCTACTTTCAAGACTATTACATCTTTAAAGGGGCTTTTAACTATAAATATTTCTTTATTAATATTAAACTGTGTATCACCTACAGACGATAATAATCTGGGCTTATAAATAGCCACGGTAATTGCAATGTTTACATTGAGATACATCTTACATTCAGTCAGTGTCGTATGATAGCGTAGGGGTTAGAAGCGCCGACCGTCAGGCATTAACTGGTCTAGTCGCACTGATGAGCTGTGAAACAGCGAACCCGTCTGTATGTGGATGACTATATAAAGCACCCTCCTGGGAAATAGCTTGATTTGTAAGGATAAACTCATTCGAGCCACGGCAATTGCAATGTTTACTAACATTGAGATGTATTATTATTGATTACACTCCGTCAGTGTCGCATGATAGCTTAGGGTTAGACTTGAGGTACTAACTGATGAGCTGTGAGTCTGTATGTGGCTGACTATATATATATATATATATATATATATATATATATATACATAGATATATATATATATATATATATATATATATATATATATATCAATTTAGCTGCCGATTCGCTATTTAGTTAAATTCATCTCTAATTATTAATTAATTCTCTATAGCTTAGGGGTTATTGATAAATAGTATATATATATATATACATATATATATATATATATATATAATATTTATGAATAATATTACTTATTTATTGCCTACAGACATCGATGTTTCACGCTAACGCAATCTTCAACGGTCGGCGGGCGCGAACCCCGATCACAAATCGCCACTGATTTGCAGTCATAAGTCTTAACCCCTCAGCCATAGAGAATTAGTTAACAATTAGAGAGGAATTTAACTTTGTAAATAGCGAATCGGCGGTTAAATTTACACAAGCAGTTTAAAGTGATCAACAAACGTTTTCAGATCATGCATGCAGCTATTTATACTGCTTGTTATTAAAGTAACTCAGAGTGCCCGGCCTTTGGTGAAGGGAGCTTATGATAATATTTATGAATAAATATTAATTATTTATTACCTACAGCCATCGATGTTTCATGCTAACGCAATCTTCAGTCCAGGAAGCTAATTCTCAATATATATATGAAAAACGCGATCAACAACATTTCAACTACAAAGCTTAAACTACGAGAAATGTCGCATTTAAACACTCAAGACAACCAACATCATGTTGTCTATGATGTGATATTGGGATTATCTAAATTTAAATAAGCGCCCATCGAAGTTTGGATTAGATATGTTTTTCCTTTTATTCTTCAACTAGCGGGGCTACCCGGCGTTGCTCGGGGTCATAAAAACATAATTGAAAAAAAATTGCGTATGTAACATCTTTATATTAAAACTTCTATTTCTCTCCTTCTCTCTCTATAGCTGTCTCTTTATCTTTCTACTTTTCTCTACCCTGGTCGCTACTTTTAAATTTTGCCTTTTGCGAAAGCTGTTTCTTCCCCACCATTTCATCCTACGTTTCACAGGGCAATAGTATGACTTATTTCTATAAAAAGTACCACCACTGTCTGCGCCTTCTATATAGGTACTTATAACCGCCCCGGTGTTCATACTATATATTTTGAATCCCCTCATGATATCCTTCATCATTTTAACTCCCCTCGTTATATTCATCATTTTCGATCTCCTCATACTATTAATCATTTTCAATCCCCTCATAATATTCTTCATCATTTTCAATCTCCTCATACTATTAATCATTTTCAATCCCTTCATAATATTCTTGCTCATTTTCAATCCTCTCGTAATATTCCTCATCATTTTCAATCCGCTCATGATATTCTTAATAATTTTCAATCCTCTCATGATATTCTTCATTTTTTCAATCCTCTCATGATATTCTTCATTATTTTAAATCCCCTCATGATATTCTTCATCATTTTCAATCCCCTCATGATATTATTCATCATTTTAAATCTCCTCATGGTATTCTTCATCATTTCCAATCCTGTCAGTCTATTCTTCATCATTTTCAATCCTGTCAGTCTATTCTTAATAATTTTCAATCCTCTCATGATAGTCTTCATCATTTTCAATCCTCTCATGATAGTCTTCATCATTTTCAATCCTCTCATGATAGTCTTCATCATTTTCAAACCTCTCATGATAGTCTTCATCATTTTCAAACCTCTCATGATAGTCTTCATCATTTTCAATCCACTCATGATATTCTTCATCATTTTCAAACCTCTCATGATAGTCTTCATCATTTTAAATCCCCTCATGGTATTCTATATCATTTCCAATCCTGTCAGTCTATTCTTCATAATTTTCAATCCTCTCATGACATTCTTCATCATTTTCAATCCTCTCATGACATTCTTACTCATTTTCAATCCCCTTATGACAGTCTTCATCATTTTCAATCCCCTCATGATAGTCTTCATCATTTTCAATCCTCTCATGAAAGTCTTCATCATTTTCAATCCTCTCATGAAAGTCTTCATCATTTTCAATCCTCTCATGAAAGTCTTCATCCTTTTCAATCCTCTCATCATAGTCTTTATCATAGCTCTATATAGGATATTGAGCACTTATCTCCCGGACTACGCCGAGTACTTTGAAAATCGAGGAGGCTTCATGAGCACTACTGAAATCCCTTAGGTATCCTCTCTCTTTCTGATCTTCGAAATAGTCCAAAGGGGAACGAAAATGGCGTTAAAATATTTTCCAAACCTATCACTACAGTAGCTCTATCTAGGATATTGAGCACTTTTCTCCCGGACAACGCCGAGTACTTTGAAAATCGAGGAGGCTTCATGAGCACTCCTGAAATCCCTTAGGTATCCTCTCTCCTTCTGATATGCGAAATAGTCCAAAGAGGAACGAAGATGGCGTTAAAATATTTTCCAAAACCTATCACTACAGTAGCTCTATCTAGGACATTGAGCACTTTTCTCCCGGACAACGCCGAGTACTTTGATAATCAAGGAGGCCTCCTGGGGACTACTGAAATCACTTAGGTATCCTCTCTCCTTCTGATATGCGAAATAGTCCAAAGAGAAACTAAGATGGCGTTAAAATATTTTGAAAACCTATCACTACAGTAGCTCTATCTAGGATATTGAGCACTTTTCTTCCGGACAACGCCGAGTACTTTGAAAATCGAGAAGGCGTCATGAACACCCATGAAATCCCTTAGGTATCCTCTCTCCTTCTGATCTGCGAAATAGTCCAAAGGAGAACGAAGATGGCGTTAAAATATTTTCCAAAACCTATCACTACAGTAGCTCTATCTAGGACATTGAGCACTTTTCTCCCGGACAACGCCGAGTACTTTGATAATCAAGGAGGCCTCCTGGGGACTACTGAAATCACTTAGGTATCCTCTCTCGTTCTGATCTGCGAAATAGTCCAAAGGGAAACGAAGATGGCGTTAAAATATTTTCCAAACCTATCACAACAGTAGCTCTATCTAGGATATTGAGCACTTTTTTCCCGGACAACGCCAAGTATTTCAAAATCAAAGAGGCCTCCTGAGCACTACTGAAATAACTCTTATCGATTACCCCATCCTTTTCAGCGTAGATGCTGTTAAAATATTATCCAAACCTATCACTACAGTAGCTCTATCTAGGACATTGAGCACTTTTTTCCCGGACAACGCCGAGTACTTTGAAAATCAAAGAGGCCTCCTGGGGACTACTGAAATCAGTTAGGTATCCTCCCTCTTTTTCAGCTGCAAAATTGTCCAAAGGGAAACAGAGATGGCGTTAAAATATTTTCTAAACCTATCACTACAATAGCTCTATCTAGGACATTGAGCACTTTTATCCCGGACAACGCCGAGTACTTTGATAATCAAGGAAGCCTCCTGGGGACTACTGAAATCACTTAGGTATCCTCTCTCCTTCTGATCTGCGAAATAGTCCAAAGGTGAACGAAGATGGCGTTAAAATATTTTCCAAACAAATCACTACAGTAGCTCTATCTAGGATATTGAGCACTTTCTACCGGACAACGCCGAGTACTTTGAAAATCGAGGAGGCTTCATGAACACCCATGAAATCTTTCAGGTATCCTCTCTCCTTCTGATCTGCGAAATAGTCCAAAGGGGAACGAAGATGGCGTTAAAATATTTTCCAAAACCTATCACTACAGTAGCTCTATCTAGGACATTGAGCACTTTTCTCCCGGACAACGCCGAGTACTTTGAAAATCGAGGAGGCTTCATGAGCACTCCTGAAATCCCTTAGGTATCCTCTCTCCTTCTGATCTGCGAAATAGTCCAAAGAGGAACGAAGACGGCGTTAAAATATTTTCCAAAACTATCACTACAGTAGCTCTATCTAGGACATTGAGCACTTTTCTCCCGGACAACGCCGAGTACTTTGATAATCAAGGAGGCCTCCTGGGGACTACTGAAATCAGTTAGGTATCCTCCCTCCTTTTCATCTGCAAAATTGTCCAAAGGGGAACGAAGATGGCGTTAAAATATTTTTTAAACCTATCAATACAGTAGCTCTATCTAGGATATTGAGCACTTTTTTCCCGGACAACGCCGAGTACTTGGTAAAATCAAAGAGGCCTCCTGGGGACTACTGAAATCAGTTAGGTATCCTTCCTCCTTTTTATCTGCAAAATTGTCCAAAGGGGAACGAAGATGGCGTTAAAATATTTTCTAAACCTATCACTACAGTAGCTCTATCTAGGATATTGAGCACTTTTCTCCCGGACAACGCCGAGTACTTTGAAAATCGAGGAGGCTTCATGAGCACTCCTGAAATCCCATAGGTATCCTCTCTCCTTCTGATCTGCGAAATAGTCCAAAGGGGAACGAAGATGGCGTTAAAATATTTTCCAAACCTATCACTACAGTAGCTCTATCTAGGATATTGAGCACTTTTCTCCCGGACAACGCCGAGTATTTCAAAATCAAAGAGGCCTCCTGAGCACTACTGAAATAACTCTTATCGATTACCCCATCCTTTTCAGCGTAGATGCTGTTAAAATATTATCCAAACCTATCACTACAGTAGCTCTATCTAGAACATTGAGCACTTTTTTCCCGGACAACGCCGAGTACTTTGAAAATCAAAGAGGCCTCCTGGGGACTACTGAAATCAGTTAGGTATCCTCCCTCCTTTTATTTGCAAAATTGTCCAAAGGGAGACGAAGATGGCGTTAAAATATTTTCTAAACCTATCACTACAGTAGCTCTATCTAGGATATTGAGCACTTTTCTCCCGGACAACGCCGAGTACTTTGAAAATCGAGGAGGCTTCATGAGCACTCCTGAAATCCCTTAGGTATCCTCTCTCCTTCTGATCTGCGAAATAGTCCAAAGGGGAACGAAGATGGCGTTAAAATATTTTCCAAACCTATCACTACAGTAGCTCTATCTAGGATATTGAGCACTTTTCTCCCGGACAACGCCGAGTATTTCAAAATCAAAGAGGCCTCCTGAGCACTACTGAAATAACTCTTATCGATTACCCCATCCTTTTCAGCGTAGATGCTGTTAAAATATTATCCAAACCTATCACTACAGTAGCTCTATCTAGGACATTGAGCACTTTTTTCCCGGACAACGCCGAGTACTTTGAAAATCAAAGAGGCCTCCTGGGGACTACTGAAATCAGTTAGGTATCCTCCCTCCTTTTATTTGCAAAATTGTCCAAAGGGAGACGAAGATGGCGTTAAAATATTTTCTAAACCTATCACTACAGTAGCTCTATCTAGGATATTGAGCACTTTTCTCCCGGACAACGCCGAGTACTTTGAAAATCGAGGAGGCTTCATGAGCACTCCTGAAATCCCTTAGGTATCCTCTCTCCTTCTGATCTGCGAAATAGTCCAAAGGGGAACGAAGATGGCGTTAAAATATTTTCCAAACCTATCACTACAGTAGCTCTATCTAGGATATTGAGCACTTTTCTCCCGGACAACGCCGAGTACTTTGAAAATCGAGAAGGCGTCATGAACACCCATGAAATCCCTTAGGTATCCTCTCTCCTTCTGATCTGCGAAATAGTCCAAAGGAGAACGAAGATGGCGTTAAAATATTTTCCAAAACCTATCACTACAGTAGCTCTATCTAGGACATTGAGCACTTTTCTCCCGGACAACGCCGAGTACTTTGATAATCAAGGAAGCCTCCTGGGGACTACTGAAATCACTTAGGTATCCTCTCTCCTTATGATCTGCGAAATAGTCCAAAGGGAAACGAAGATGGCGTTAAAATATTTTCCAAACCTATCACTACAGTAGCTCTATCTAGGATATTGAGCACTTTTTTCCCGGACAACGCCGAGTATTTCAAAATCAAAGAGGCCTCCTGAGCACTACTGAAATAACTCTTATCGATTACCCCATCCTTTTCAGCGTAGATGCTGTTAAAATATTATCCAAACCTATCACTACAGTAGCTCTATCTAGGACATTGAGCACTTCTTTCCCGGACAACGCCGAGTACTTTGAAAATCAAAGAGGCCTCCTGGGGACTACTGAAATCAGTTAGGTATCCTCCCTCTTTTTCAGCTGCAAAATTGTCCAAAGGGAAACAGAGATGGCGTTAAAATATTTTCTAAACCTATCACTACAATAGCTCTATCTAGGATATTGAGCACTTTTCTCCCGGACAACGCCGAGTACTTTGAAAATCGAGGAGGCTTCATGAGCACTCCTGAAATCCCTTAGGTATCCTCTCACCTTCTGATCTTCGAAATAGTCCAAAGGGAAACGAAGATGGCGTTAAAATATTATCCAAACCTATCACTACAGTAGCTCTATCTAGGACATTGAGCACTTTTATCCCGGACAACGCCGAGTACTTTGATAATCAAGGAAGCGTCCTGGTCACTACTGAAATCACTTAGGTTTCCTCTCTCCTTCTGATCTGCGAAATAGTCCAAAGGTGAACGAAGATGGCGTTAAAATATTTTCCAAACAAATCACTACAGTAGCTCTATCTAGGATATTGAGCACTTTTCTCCCGGACAACGCCGAGTACTTTGAAAATCGAGGAGGCTTCATGAACACCCAGGAAATCTTTCAGGTATCCTCTCTCCTTCTGATCTGCGAAATAGTCCAAAGGGGAACAAGATGGCGTTAAAATATTTTCCAAAACCTATCACTACAGTAGCTCTATCTAGGACATTGAGCACTTTTCTCCCGGACAACGCCGAGTACTTTGAAAATCGAGGAGGCTTCATGAGCACTCCTGAAATCCCTTAGGTATCCTCTCTATTTCTGATCTGCGAAATAGTCCAAAGAGGAACGAAGACGGCGTTAAAATATTTTCCAAAACTATCACTACAGTAGCTCTATCTAGGACATTGAGCACTTTTCTCCCGGACAACGCCGAGTACTTGGTAAAATCAAAGAGGCCTCCTGGGGACTACTGAAATCAGTTAGGTATCCTTCCTCATTTTCATCTGCAAAATTGTCCAAAGGGGAACGAAGATGGCGTTAAAATATTTTCTAAACCTATCACTACAGTAGCTCTATCTAGGATATTGAGCACTTTTCTCCCGGACAACGCCGAGTACTTTGAAAATCGAGGAGGCTTCATGAGCACTCCTGAAATCCCTTAGGTATCCTCTCTCCTTCTGATCTGCAAAATAGTCCAAAGGGGAACGAAGATGGCGTTAAAATATTTTCCAAACCTATCACTACAGTAGCTCTATCTAGGATATTGAGCACTTTTCTCCCGGACAACGCCGAGTATTTCAAAATCAAAGAGGCCTCCTGAGCACTACTGAAATAACTCTTATCGATTACCCCATCCTTTTCAGCGTAGATGCTGTTAAAATATTATCCAAACCTATCACTACAGTAGCTCTATCTAGGACATTGAGCACTTTTTTCCCGGACAACGCCGAGTACTTTGAAAATCAAAGAGGCCTCCTGGGGACTACTGAAATCAGTTAGGTATCCTCCCTGCTTTTATTTGCAAAATTGTCCAAAGGGAGACGAAGATGGCGTTAAAATATTTTCTAAACCTATCACTACAGTAGCTCTATCTAGGATATTGAGCACTTTTCTCCCGGACAACGCCGAGTCTTTTGAAAATTGAGGAGGCTTCATGAGCACTCCTGAAATCCCTTAGGTGTCCTTTCTCCTTCTGATCTTCGAAATAGTCCAAAGGGGAACGAAGATGGCGTTAAAATATTTTCCAAACCTATCACTACAGTAGCTCTATCTAGGACATTGAGCACTTTTCTCCCGGACAACGCCGAGTACTTTGATAATCAAGGAGGCCTCCTGGGGACTACTGATATCACTTAGGTATCCTCTCTCCTTCTGATCTGCGAAATAGTCCAAAGGGGAACGAAGATGGCGTTAAAATATTTTCCAAACCTATCACTACAGTAGCTCTATCTAGGATATTGAGCACTTTTCTCCCGGACAACGCCGAGTACTTTGAAAATCGAGAAGGCGTCATGAACACCCATGAAATCCCTTAGGTATCCTCTCTCCTTCTGATCTGCGAAATAGTCCAAAGGAGAACGAAGATGGCGTTAAAATATTTTCCAAAACCTTTCACTACAGTAGCTCTATCTAGGACATTGAGCACTTTTCTCCCGGACAACGCCGAGTACTTTGATAATCAAGGAGGCCTCCTGGGGACTACTGAAATCACTTAGGTATCCTCTCTCCTTCTGATCTGCGAAATAGTCCAAAGGGAAACGAAGATGGCGTTAAAATATTTTCCAAACCTATCACTACAGTAGCTCTATCTAGGATATTGAGCACTTTTTTCCCGGACAACGCCG
Organism: Sepiola atlantica; assembly: GCA_963556195.1. Taxonomy (NCBI): domain Eukaryota; kingdom Metazoa; phylum Mollusca; class Cephalopoda; order Sepiida; family Sepiolidae; genus Sepiola; species Sepiola atlantica. Next base: position 39,036,837 of record OY744555.1, read on the forward strand.
AGTATTTCAAAATCAAAGAGGCCTCCTGAGCACTACTGAAATAACTCTTATCGATTACCCCATCCTTTTCAGCGTAGATGCTGTTAAAATATTATCCAAACCTATCACTACAGTAGCTCTATCTAGGACATTGAGCACTTTTTTCCCGGACAACGCCGAGTACTTTGAAAATCAAAGAGGCCTCCTGGGGACTACTGAAATCAGTTAGGTATCCTCCCTCTTTTTCAGCTGCAAAATTGTCCAAAGGGAAACAGAGATGGCGTTAAAATATTTTCTAAACCTATCACTACAATAGCTCTATCTAGGATATTGAGCACTTTTCTCCCGGACAACGCCGAGTACTTTGAAAATCGAGGAGGCTTTATGAGCACTCCTGAAATCCCTTAGGTATCCTCTCACCTTCTGATCTTCGAAATAGTCCAAAGGGAAACGAAGATGGCGTTAAAATATTATCCAAACCTATCACTACAGTAGCTCTATCTAGGACATTGAGCACTTTTCTCCCGGACAACGCCGAGTACTTTGATAATCAAGGAAGCCTCCTGGGGACTACTGAAATCACTTAGGTATCCTCTCTCCTTCTGATCTGCGAAATAGTCCAAAGGTGAACGAAGATGGCGTTAAAATATTTTCCAAACAAATCACTACAGTAGCTCTATCTAGGATATTGAGCACTTTTCTCCCGGACAACGCCGAGTACTTTGAAAATCGAGGAGGCTTCATGAACACCCATGAAATCTTTCAGGTATCCTCTCTCCTTCTGATCTGCGAAATAGTCCAAAAGGGAACGAAGATGGCGTTAAAATATTTTCCAAAACCTATCACTACAGTAGCTCTATCTAGGACATTGAGCACTTTTCTCCCGGACAACGCCGAGTACTTTGAAAATCGAGGAGGCTTCATGAGCACTCCTGAAATCCCTTAGGTATCCTCTCTCCTTCTGATCTGCGAAATAGTCCAAAGAGGAACGAAGACGGCGTTAAAATATTTTCCAAAACTATCACTACAGTAGCTCTATCTAGGACATTGAGCACTTTTCTCCCGGACAACGCCGAGTACTTTGATAATCAAGGAGGCCTCCTGGGGACTACTGAAATCAGTTAGGTATCCTCCCTCCTTTTCATCTGCAAAATTGTCCAAAGGGGAACGAAGATGGCGTTAAAATATTTTTTAAACCTATCAATACAGTAGCTCTATCTAGGATATTGAGCACTTTTTTCCCGGACAACGCCGAGTACTTGGTAAAATCAAAGAGGCCTCCTGGGGACTACTGAAATCAGTTAGGTATCCTTCCTCCTTTTCATCTGCAAAATTGTCCAAAGGGGAACGAAGATGGCGTTAAAATATTTTCTAAACCTATCAATACAGTAGCTCTATCTAGGATATTGAGCACTTTTCTCCCCGACAACGCCGAGTACTTTGAAAATCGAGGAGGCTTCATGAGCACTCCTGAAATCCCTTAGGTATCCTCTCTCCTTCTGATCTGCAAAATAGTCCAAAGGGGAACGAAGATGGCGTTAAAATATTTTCCAAACCTATCACTACAGTAGCTCTATCTAGGATATTGAGTACTTTTTTCCCGGACAACGCCGAGTACTTTGAAAATCGACGAGGCTTTATGAGCACTCCTGAAATCCCTTAGGTATCCTCTCTCCTTCTGATCTGCGAAATAGTCCAAAGGGAAACGAAGATGGCGTTAAAATATTATCCAAACCTATCACTACAGTAGCTCTATCTAGGACATTGAGCACTTTTATCCCGGACAACGCCGAGTACTTTGATAATCAAGGAAGCCTCCTGGGGACAACTGAAAGCACTTAGGTATCCTCTCTCCTTCTGATCTGCGAAATAGTCCAAAGGTGAACGAAGATGGCGTTAAAATATTTTCCAAACAAATCACTACAGTAGCTCTATCTAGGATATTGAGCACTTTTCTCCCGGACAACGCCGAGTACTTTGAAAATCGAGGAGGCTTCATGAACACCCATGAAATCCCTCAGGTATCCTCTCTCCTTCTGATCTGCGAAATAGTCCAAAGGGGAACAAAGATGGCGTTAAAATATTTTCCAAAACCTATCACTACAGTAGCTCTATCTAGGACATTGAGCACTTTTCTCCCGGACAACGCCGAGTACTTTGAAAATCGAGGAGGCTTCATGAGCACTCCTGAAATCCCTTAGGTATCCTCTCTCCTTCTGATCTGCGAAATAGTCCAAAGAGGAACGAAGACGGCGTTAAAATATTTTCCAAAACTATCACTACAGTAGCTCTATCTAGGAAATTGAGCACTTTTCTCCCGGACAACGCCGAGTACTTTGATAATCAAGGAGGCCTCCTGGGGACTACTGAAATCAGTTAGGTATCCTCCCTCCTTTTCATCTGCAAAATTGTCCAAAGGGGAACGAAGATGGCGTTAAAATATTTTTTAAACCTATCACTACAGTAGCTCTATCAAGGATATTGAGCACTTTTTTCCCGGACAACGCCGAGTACTTGGTAAAATCAAAGAGGCCATCCTGGGGACTACTGAAATCAGTTAGGTATCCTTCCTCTTTTTCATCTGCAAAATTGTCCAAAGGGGAACGAAGATGGCGTTAAAATATTTTCTAAACCTATCACTACAGTAGCTCTATCTAGGATATTGAGCACTTTTCTCCCGGACAACGCCGAGTACTTTGAAAATCGAGGAGGCTTCATGAGCACTCCTGAAATCCCTTAGGTATCCTCTCTCCTTCTGATCTGCAAAATAGTCCAAAGGGGAACGAAGATGGCGTTAAAATATTTTCCAAACCTATCACTACAGTAGCTCTATCTAGGATATTGAGCACTTTTCTCCCGGACAACGCCGAGTATTTCAAAATCAAAGAGGCCTCCTGGGGATAACTGAAATAACTCTTATCCATTCCCCCATCCTTTTCAGCGTAGATTCTGTTAAAATATTATCCGAACCTATAACTACAGTAGCTCTATCTAGGACATTGAGCACTTTTTTCCCGGACAACGCCGAGTACTTTGAAAATCAAAGAGGCCTCCTGGGGACTACTGAAATCAGTTAGGTATCCTCCCTCGTTTTGATCTGCAAAATTGTCCCAAGGGGAACGAAGATAGCGTTAAAATATTTTCTAAACCTATCACTACAGTAGCTCTATCTAGGATATTGAGCACTTTTCTCCCGGACAACGCCGAGTACTTTGAAAATCGAGGAGGCTTCATGAGCACTACTGAAATCCCTTAGGTATCCTCTCTCCTTCTGATCTGCCAAATAGTCCTGAGGCGCTCATACCGGCGAATGCCGACATTCCCCCTCTCAGATTTCGCCTGAGGCGCTCATACCGACGAATGCCGACATTCCCCCTCCCTGGATTTCGCCTGAGTCGCTCACACTTCAACACTGCTCAAAAAAGGAGTAGATAATGCATGGGATTAGGGCATCATGACAACGGAACCGATACGACCCTACCTCAACACTTCTCAAAAAGGAGGAGATAATGCATGGGGTGAGGGCATCATGACAACGGAACCGATACGACCCTACCTCAACACTTCTCAAAAAAGGAGTAGATAATGCATGGGGTGAGGGCATCATGACAACGGAACCGATACGACCCTACCTCAACACTTCTCAAAAAGGAGGAGATAATGCATGTGAATAGTGCATCATGACAACGGAACCGATACGACCCTACCTCAACACTTCTCAAAAAAGGAGGAGATAATGCATGGGATGAGGGCATCATGACAACGGAACCGATACGACCTTACCTCAACACTTCTCAAAAAAGGAGGAGGTAATTCATGGGATGAGCACATCTTGACAACGGAACCGATACTATTCTACATCTACACTTCTCAAAAAAGGAGGTAATGCATGGGATCAGTGCATCATGACAACGGAACCGATACTACCCTACCTCTACACTTCTCAAAAAAGAAGGAGGTAATGCTCACACCGGCGAATACCGTAACCCCCCCCCCCCCCCAATTTGGCCTGAAAGGAGGAGGTAATTCCTATCATGATAACAGAACGGCCACAGGGAGGGAGGGGGGAATATTAGCGTCTATTAATAATTAAGAAAGAAAGTGTGAGAGGGAAAAATGACAGAAAGGAAAACTGCCACTCTCTGACGTCATGATGACCTGATATAACCGGACACAATTTAGAGCAAGACCGGGTACATCCGGCAAGGGATTATGGGACAGGTGAGGATGTGATTGAGCAACCCTTGTTTCACTACACACTCTTAACGTAGGATTCCTATGTTGTTATTGATGCAACCGGACAGAAGTTAATGGATGATCTGATACAACCGGACACAATTTAGGGCAAGACCGGGTACATCCGGCAAGGGATTATGGGATGTTTATAGTGACTCGGCATTTTTATCGGATTAGTACATAAATACATTAGATTATTTCGAATTTACTACATATTAACGTTGAAATTTCGTGAAAAATACGAAAAAACTGCTACCTTTTGTCGGAAAGTGGTCCGGTTGACTGTCAGCGAGTGAATCGATTTTCGCGATTTTTAGATATTTTACATCCGGGATGTGTGCGGTCCTGTAGATGTCGAATTTTTGACATGTCGTCGCGTAGTTTTTGAGGAGATACTGGACATACAAACAAACAAACAAACAAACATACAAACAGACAACTGCCCTTTATATAAGAGATTTCCCTATTAAAGATGAACGTATTTTTCGCGTTTTGAATTCGAAATATATATATATATATATATATATATATATATATTTATATATATATATATATATATATATATATATATATATATATATATATATATATATATATATTGGGAAGAGAAGGATGAATGTAATCCGACGTGATGGGACAATGAAAAAGGAAAACCAAAAAAATGAATGTTTTTATGTGTACATCAACGTTTCGCCATCTGTTCAAATACCTCCTTCCTCCCTCTCCTCCACCCCCTCTCTGTCATCCACATTATTCCTGCTCATCCCCCTACCTCCTTCTCTTACTACCAGCCACAGTAGTCCTTGCTCACCCCCTATCTTTCCACGTCTTCCCCACTCATTTTCATCAACATTTATTTTTCACTCCTCACCAAGTACGGACGTCCATCCAGTAGTGGCCATTATTTTCTTCCTTTTCCCCAATATGTCAACCCTACATGTGTTTGTACTTGCATGACATTTTTCTCTATATTATCATCCTGATGAAGTCTTATGAATAAAAACGAAACGTTGATGTACACATAAAAAACATCCATTTTTTGGTTTTCCTTTTTCATTTTCCCATATATGTATTATATATAGAGATACATTATATATATATATTATATGATATATGAACATGGAAAGTAATAGATGTCTTCTGTGTAACGCTGAAAAATACCATATATTAAGGGCCATCATTGACCCAAACACAGTCTGTTTGAATATTCGCGATGAAACTTTTAGGGTGCATCTACAGCAGACAAGCACTACTCATGAACTGGACTCACCGATACACATAAAAAGCCTTTCTCTCTCTCTCTCCCTCTCTCTCTCTCTCTCTACCCTGGAATACTCATTACTGATATCAATTGTTACATGCGGTCTAACTTTTTTTTCCTAATTAATGGCCAACCCTACATTTAAATTTGATTAGTGGGACAGGCTCAATGTCTTACTATACTTTGAGCTTGTCTTACTCGTTTATTATTTTTTATCTGATTTTTTATTTTCATTTAAGTTTTCAACTTTACTTTGGTGCTGATCTTATCATACTCTTAACCAACTGGGATTCCCTTTTAACATCAGCCGTACTTTTAAATCTTTTAAATATAAAACACTATATCTCTGCCCGACTTAGTACTGTTTCAAAATTTAAACTACTGATTGCTTGAAACCCACTCTTTTTTTTTAATTCGAAATTATTATTGTCTCTAGCCCAAAACCCGTCTTTAATCCCGGTTCGCCCCCCCCCCATTTTTCTTCCTATTCAAATAATAAATACACTCAATTGACCTAAATCGACCTAAATTCTCAACCACGGCCAATCTCTACTGGAATTGGACTTAGCAAATGCCAAAAATAACTTTATCCCTAGAACCCCCCTTCTCACCCTTCTCCCTTTTTCAATCAGCAGTCATGGCTATTTAATCGAACCTTCCTCTTTCCTTCCCACTTCCCAATTTGACTTTGATTTTAACTTAGGGCTTTTTTGAGAACTACTTCATTTTTCCATTGCAAACATCATTCACTTACGACTCATTTCTGGCCAAGGAAGTATTGTTTTTTACATGGCCAGATTTCTTCATTTTAATTCCGTTTAAGTGCGATCCATCTACGACTTGAACTAAATTTTCACCATTGGATTTATTTCATTTTGAACGCCTTTCTGTGATGCCCCCACGAAACTTTTTCTTCTCCATCGAAACTTCCTTCCATTGGACACCTTATCGGCGGACATTTACCACCTGGACTAACCTAATATCTTTTTACACGCACTTTTTTTAACCCATCATTTTCTTAATATTTTTTCAAATGTTGAATTTTGACTTTTCTATTGCTAACTTATCTATCTGTATAATTCCTCTGATGATAAGATCTCGATCTTTGAAAAGTATTGGCTTAGGGAAAGAATAATAAACATAATTTTATTACAGAATATACCTTGAATTGAACAATCGAAGTTTGAAATAAATTTGGACATTCGTGCTTGTTCATCACTCTTCGTCTATCTATCTTTATATATATATATATATATATATATATATATATGTATATATATATTTAAATAAATTGTTCGTGGTACAAAATTTGATAACGGCGAGGAATACGGACGTTTGGGACATTTTTGGGAGGGTAGAATGAGATTAAACAAATATAAAAACGAGAGAAAACGATTAAAAAGAAATTAATTAATGTACTGAACGTGTTTTCGTCCACACTCATCAGAGTAAAACGTGGAAGTGATTGAATACGACTAAAACCTAAAAAAATGTGTAATGACAACTAGTGACAAGTTTAGGAGAAAAAAAAAATTATGGGGAGGAGAGTCATAAGTTGATCACATTAAGTCCTAAAAGCTATTCCTTTTTCTTACAAAGGGAAGGTTTGATTGACTTGATATATATGGCTTCCAGGACTTTGAGGTGGAATAGAGAATGCGATCTACTTATGACAGAAAACCAGTCACTAGTGTACGTCGACGCACATTCGGCGCTATTTATGAGATGGGCAGCAATAGCAGACCCGGATGTATTAACTAAATTATTTAAATTATTTAGTCGGCCCTGGCGTATGGCAGGGGGGGGTGTGTTGTTTGATTCTGGATTCAAACCTTTGCACTGCTCTTCCTACGTATACGGCATCGCACCGACATTTGAATAGATAAATAATATTACTGATATGTTGGGGTGGGAGAACATCCTTATGAATAGATTTGAGCAAAGGTCGAGCAGAAAAAACAATTCTAGGATTAGATGCCTGGTAACACCGACGCACAGCTACAGAAATTTGATTAGCCAATGTTATGCTAATATTACCCAACCAAGGTAATCTGAGGTACGCCGGGCATTTTGGAGGACCAAAAAGTTTAGGCTTGTTAAAATGAGCGATCTTAGTAACGATATTAGAGTTAACAATATCGAGAGGGTACCCATTTTCAACGAGCACCTCTTTGATAAATTCAATCTCCGAATCAATCAGGGATTCAGAGCAAAACTTTAAAGCACGATGAACCAAACATTTAATAAGATTTATTTTTCTTTGTATGGGACAAAAAGAGTCCCAGTGACAATATAAACCAGTAAATGTAGGTTTGCGGAAAACAGATGTTAAAAACAATGAATCAGATTTATGCACTAATACATCCAGAAAAGGAAGGGTGGAGTTGTGTTCCTTCTCACAAGTGAACTTTAAGGCTGGGTGTAATTGATTGAGTGCATTAAGGAATAATATGGAATCTGACTCATTGTTAAACACGCAAAATGTATCATCTACGTATCGAAAATAAGTAAGTGGTTTATTGATACGGGCCAAAAGATTATGCTCGTGAAAACCTACAAAGATATTGGCCAACGCAGGACCAAGGGGTGACCCCATAGAAATGCCGTCGATTTGCTGATACATGACATTATCAAAACTGAATTCGACAGACATGGTAGCAAACCGCATCAGTTCTAGGAATACCTCCTCAGAGATAATAGGACCAACTGAGAAACCGCGATATAAAACATCAGCACAAATATCGATGGTTTCTTGTAAGGGAACGCATGTAAATAAACTGCTGATGTCGAAAGAACACATAAACTTATTCTCAGCAGAAAAAGGGCAATTACGTATATATTCAGCAAAAGTGAATGAATCTTTAATACAGTTGGCCGAATATACTTCAAGCACAGGTTGAAGCAATTTATCTATTTAAATGTCGGTGCGATGCCGTATACGTGGGAAGAACAGTGCAAAGGTTTGAATCCAGAATCAAACAACACATTCCCCCTGCCATACGCCAGGGCCGACTAAATAATTTAAATAATTTAGTTAATACATCCGGGTCTGCTATTGCTGCCCATCTCATAAATAGCGCCGAATGTGCGTCGACGTACACTAGTGACTGGTTTTCTGTCATAAGTAGATCGCATTCTCTATTCCACCTCAAAGTCCTGGAAGCCATATATATCAAGTCAATCAAACCTTCCCTTTGTAAGCAAAAGGAATAGCTTTTAGGACTTAATGTGATCAACTTTGACATCTCTACCCATAATTTTTTTTTTCTCCTAAACTTGTCACTAGTTTTCATGACAATTTTTTTTAGGTTTTAGTCGTATTCAATCACTTCCACGTTTTACTCTGATGAGTGTGGACGAAAACCGGTTCAGTACATTAATTAATTTCTTTTTAATCGTTTTCTCTCGTTTTTATATTTGTTTAATCTCATTCTACCCTCCCAAAAATGTCCCAAACGTCCGTATTCCTCGCCGTTATATATATATATATATATATATATATATATATATATATATATATATATATATATATATATATATATATATATGTATATATATATATATATATATATATATATATATATTAGTATTCCATGCGCCCACATAACATTTAATAAGGAGATATGTTTTTTTATGTATCTATTTTCCGTATTTACTTCGACAGTGCTCAATACGTAAGTAGAGCTAGGTAATAAGCTATGAAAATATATTTATGGCAATTAAGCTACACAGAGGTTCCTCTGTTTCATCCATGAGGGGAATCTTCAGGTTGAAGATGCCCCTGGGGATGAAACGCGGGAGCCTCTGTCTAGCTTAATTATCATAAATACATTTTCATAACTTACTATGTATATATATACATATATATATATATATATATATATATATATATATATATATATATATATATATATATATATGTATATTTGTATTTATCTATCTATTTCTTCGTTTTTCTTTCTTGCTTTTTATTTAATTTAATTTTTTTAATTTTTTCATATTTATATCTCTTTTGTTCATATTATTATACATTTTTATTTTAATTCTTAACGGTGTAAACCACGTGACTTTTCGAAATTTTAATTTTAAATTCATTTTATTTTCGCCCCATTTCATTCTTTCCAAATATAATCCATGGTTGATATCGCAATTTACTTCTCCCTGATGAGATCTCATTTCATAGCAACTGTTTATTGACAACATCGACATGTCAGTTACGCAGATTATTTACATCTCTGAGTAAATAAAAATAATCATATATATAATATATATATAATATATATATATATATATATATATATAATATATATATAATATATATATATATATATATATATATACTATAAAGGTTAGCTACTCCACTGCCTCATCTACAAGACATAATGATCTCTGCGAATCCCACAGAAATTTCAAACGCAGGCTGCGTATACCAATAATAAAACAACTTCCCCTAGAGGGGAATTAAAAAATAGATTTCCTCGTATATGAAGCTACCGTCATAAACCAAAGTCCGGTCGAGAAGCTTCAAGCAAAGACTACACGCACACAGTAACACCTTCAGATACAAAAACAAGGCAAATACGGCACTTGCGACCCGGATATAACAACTTAAAGATTAAAAGACTTCCTTTACCATCAAATGGAAAGTAATTGAGAGAAGACCATTCATCTCTCCAGCCATAAATAAGTAACTTACCGATACACATAAAAGCCAAGCTTCTACCGCCTCTGCCAAATACATACTCCCATAATTGGCCTATAAAATACCAACTTCCACTCCAGAAAATCTTCCCAACTATTACCCCTCATAACCATGAATACAATTAAAAAATACGAACAAATAACTTAATCACCCCATATCCACACTACTTTTCAAAGGTAATAATTATAACTTTCCAAAACATATTTCTGCAGTCATTAAGAGGGTAACCCCTCTATTCCACAACATTATTATTACACCCATAAGTTCCCACCATTTCTCGGTGATAGTGCTAAGCTCCAATATCTCTTAACAGATCCAATCTTGCCGACCCAATCCTTACTTAAATCCCTAAACAAGTTTCAATCAGCATACCAACTTTACAACCTCCATAAATATTCAGAATACTTTCGTTTATAAAGTTAAATCCCGAATTCAAATAATTTAAAATCCCTACAGAGTTACTACCCTTAGAGCGCCTGGATGATATTCCTTCGGGATGTATTTAAAGTCCTTAAATCCAGGATTCAAATACGAATGTAATTAATGTTGTTCCTTTAAACCTCTTTAATCCTTAAACTCATCTTCTTCCTTTAGAAGACACATCATTAAACCCCAAAACAGTAACGGCCAAATATACGATACTCATGATATGATTTTGTATTGATTTATTTTTTCTACATTATTTATTTATTTATTTTTTATAATTGTTCATATCTCTTTATATCTTGTCCGGTTAAAATCTCAACTTATACTTTTCACCCTTATCCCTTTGTTTCAAACGTCATAAAACCTTCCTTAAGCAAACATAAATAACACTTCAAGCAAATAACGCGTCAACGCGAGAGTGACAATGGCTTCACATTTCCGAAACAGAAGCTGAAGAGGGCTGGATAGCTACCTCATGCTGTGCTTGTAACCGAAGGTACAAATGTTGTAGCAATCTTTCTGTACCAAAATAAATAAATATTACGCTTTTAATTTTTAATTTTTAACTTTAATTCTTAATTAATAGAGCACTCTATTGGGATTTTTTCCTGTTATATTACCAAATAAGTTATATATATATATATATATATATATATATATATATATATATATATATATATATATATATATATACATTGTCAGATACTAATCATTGGGAACCGAACCAATAGACTCATTGATGGCTTCTTTTAGCGAACATTAGCGAATTTGAGACGTTGGATGTGAGAAGACGGCGTAATCTCCTTTCCAACACTCACGGCGTAAAAGTCGTCTACGCGTACTTGGATATTAATGCAGTTTATAGAGACTACTTCTCTACTTATGTCATCTGGAAACGGCTTCTGTAATTTATATGAGGTTGGAAGAGGAAGTCAGTTTTACCGCCTTGGTGTAATGGCTCAGCAACAATAGTTCGTAAATATAAAATAATAAAATATTGCATAACTTTGATTATGTTCAAATATATCTGTTTACATATCTAATAATATCTTCAAAAAATATCTAAATTATGAAAAGGTATTCGTACATTTTACTGATCCAGCTACATGGGTGTATCTATTACACTATCAGTTTCTACTTTTTTATGTCTAATAAATTCGTATTCAAGTACTGAAACAAAATATTGAGTAAACAGAAACATAATCATGTTTTATATTTCTTGTTCTATTTCTAGGATTGTTATTTACACACATCTATATCAACACATTATGTTTCCAATAAATGTGTTGTTTCGCATAACATTCAAAATGACATTTAAAAAATACAGGGTGGGCAAAAATAAGGGTCCTATTTTTAAAAATTCATAACTTTTTTATTTATTGATTTGTTTTTTTTTATAGATTAAGTAAAGGACCCCTTCCGAAGCAAGCATGAGCCGTATTAGCCCTAAGGAACGTACCCTCATTAAGAAAACACTATTTTTGCTTAAAAAACTCAAAACAGTGTAAAAAACAATACTTTAGTTTTTGTAACTTTTCAGAAGTGTTTTTCGGCTAAAATTAGTTTTATTTATTTCAAAAAATCTCGGAAGGGTCAGTCTACACTCACATAAAGTTTGGTGAGTTTAACTTTTATTTTGTGGAAGTTATTCAAATTCAAGTTATTCAAATTTAAAGATAGGACCCTTATTTTGGCCCACCCTGTATATTCGTATTTAACTTGTTCCATAGTTTTCTTTGCTCATCGTGCTGTCTTCCTTTTTATAATATTACCTTTTTGAATTGAATATGTTCGGTTAATTTCGGGATGAATTTGTAGAATATTAATTTATAAACTCCTAATCGTAGCATTGATTTAGAGAATTGACTTCCACTTACCTTTTCGCGATGTTCCCGCGCCGAGCCTTCTACATAACAACATACGCGTTTGCTTCGTCTCCCGCCAATTTAACTGACGAACTATTTAAAAAGATGTCATTTGTCCTTTCTTTTAATACCTATATGATCTACTCACATAACGAAATTTGCCAGAGATTCGGTCTGAAAATCAGAAAAAAAACATAATTTCCAAGTTAAATTTTAACAGAAAAGTTTGACATTCAAGATAATTCAATCTGACATATTCAGCCATGAGGAAAAGAAGCAACACACTTTTTTCCTCGATGTTTCGTTTTTATGTTTAATAAATCTATGGAAGGCTTGAAGTGATGTAATGAAATACATCTATGGAAGGCTTGAAGTGATGTAATGAAATACATATATGGAAGGCTTGAAGTGATTTAATTGTAATTGACAAGAATGTTATGTTTTTCTCTCTTGTATCATGTTGCGAAAAGTCAACCACTTACAAACCTTCCCAATTATTTCTTTTCTAGCGTACACTGTTTTATTGTTTCACTTCCCATCAGTCTCCGTCCTATTGTTAAGAAGTTGACCAAGACTAAGATGTCCAGGTGAGAATCAATAAAGTACTAAAGTTTATTTATATTCATAGAATATCTTTTCGTCATTCTCGCCGTATAATATATGCCATGTATGAGAAAAATTATATATATATATATATATATATATATATATATATATATATATATATATATATATATATATATATGCTATATAATGATTCCATCAATATATATATATATATATATATTTATATATATATTATTTCATGTATGTACATAAAATGTTATAAAGAGATATCATTTTTATGTATCAATTTCTAGTATTCATTTTAACAGTGCTCTATACGTGAGTAGCCCAACGATTGACTAAGAGGACAACAAAGTACCAGGGATGGGCAACCCTATAGACAAAAATAACGTTAGAATCGGAAATAAGAAGTAAAATCAACTGAACATTTGCTTGTGAGAAGCCCAACGATTGGCTAAGGTAACAACAAAGAATCTGATTGGTTAACTAGCTAGACGTGTATATAAAAATACTCGGCAAAACTAACTCCGTGCAGTTTAGCCTGACGATTCCCTCTGCAGATGAAACGCAGATTTTCATAACACACTAATTAATGTTTATATGCATAGTATAGTTTGGCTTTACGTAATAAATGTACAAAATATCCATTTCATGCTTATTTGATCTGGTTATCCTATGTTTCTTAGTTATAAAAGTATATAGCCATGAACTTTGTCTTAATTACATGTTTTTGAAGATATATTTAGTGTTGTTTTACTGTTTCCGAATCATTTTCCATCTTTGCGAACCTACGTTCTTTGGAAGATTTTATATTACATGGATGGAAACAATGAATTAAAAGACCGGCAGTCACATAAAGAAGCTCCATATAAACTGAACACAAAACAAGTAAATGAATGCAGAAATGATATAAGAATATCCTAAATTGAAACAAACTTTGAAAATGTAAACGGCTGACATTATAAACCGTTTATTAAATGGAAACGTTATTATTGATTGTGTTCATAGTGTTTATTGTATCTGCTTTGCGTTATGTACATTCTGTATTGTTTACATTAATTAGCGCATCCATCAACTGTGGAATCTTTTCTTTCGCTTTGGCGACAGGGAAACTTAAATAGATGGAAATGCACACCAAATGGTAGGATCACTGCTCATAGTCGATAAACAACAACGGGTTGATGTTACAAAAAACGTTAAATCACGAATTTAAAAGACTTAACTTTGAATTAAAAAAGCACACTATTTACTCTTCAAAATAACTTGCTTCTTGTATTGCTTGCAATTTTTCTTGTACTTAATAACTATTTAAAAAGCGCTTTTCCTTAGCCTGCCGTATGGTCCTCTTCGCCTATTCACGATCTCGTCTATTTCTCATACTTCATTTACAACACTGGTGATACCAGATCAGGCTGCCCTGTGGCTCCCTGAGACGAAATTCACCTACATTGACGTTTTTTTTTTTTTTTTTTTTTTGTAAAACTTAATTATGTTCTACAAAACCAAAAACAAAAACAACAGCCCCTCTCCCTTTCTCCCTCCCCTTTTTTATTTTTATTTTTCCTACCCTTACTCCCGGCTCTGGATATGACCTTAAACTACATCCGATGGTGAGATCCGGCTTACGGACTTTGGGGAATGTGGAGCCTCCTCTTAATTACCATTGCTCCCAGGTCCACCCTGACCCGGAGTTGTAGTACCTGTTAGGGTCCCAACTATGGGTTAAATAGAAACAGATATTAAAAGGGGAAATAAACAAAAAAGAGAAGAAAACAAGACCAGATTCGGCATTAAATAACCCAAAAAGGGTTAATATGCCGTAAAACAAAACTACCAAACTACCAAATCATTTACAACATAAATGATATAACGCGTGTATTCATTCCGAATAACGGTTTTAAAGTAATAGGCAGTCTTCCCAAGTTTCAAATCAACCTGATTCTTGTAGTATATCCAGAAAGATGGGTATAAACATACTCCAGACTATGCATGACTAGTAAACCAAGTGGCAGTCATAAATGTCATAGCGTCTTTGTTCTATGTCAATTTAACTATATGCTTAATGCGGTCCTCTCTATGGTGCATGCACCTAAATAATAGGTAGAAAACTATCAATAACTCTGACACACCTCTTGTTGCTCATCCCTCAAATCATATTATTAGTTGCCCATGTCCGACCAACATTTTCGATAACTACTTAGTAGCACTCAGTATGTACAATGACAGATTATTCATTCTTATCGTAAAAAAGTAAAGGTTAATTAATATTGACCCTTAGCGTAATTCATACAGTCCATGTGTATAATGACTGTCGCCAACAATTTACTCATGGATATGCACATCCCCACATTTCAGAACAAATTCTATTTTTAACAATTATACATACACCCACATCAATCCCGGTCATATATGTTTACTTCACTGGTAGCCAATACATTTACTAGTTATCTCCGTTATGTGTTTCTTCACCAGATATTTCCCCAATCAAAATATATTGTAAAATAAAGAAATGGTATAATCTTCTATATAAAACTGAATGTCTGTATGTTTATGTGTATGTTTGTATGTTTGTTTGTTTGTGTGTGCCTTATAGAAAAAAATGTTAGAGAATATAGATAACACATAAAAGGGTATTCTAATGTAACATTCACAGAGTAAGTTAATGGGCGTATTCCCGAATCTATAAACCCACCCCTTAAGGGTCCACGGGGCAGATTATATCAGGGGGGGGGGCTTTTCAGTTATTTTTAATTATATTTCATAGTAATTTGAAATTGCTGTCATATTGTAGTTTAGTTATGTAATAATTTGTAATAACTTTAAATTTTATTTAATGTTTCTTAGCGTCAATTCTATTTACATGGGGGGAGTAAGATACTACGCAATGTCCGCCACTAGCCGCCACTGCCCGCCACTATGTATGTACACAAATACATGTACATTTTATAATATCTTATATAAGAAAAGTATCCAGTCTTGTCCTGCAAATAATACCTCAAGTTCATTAAAAAAATTATGGTTTTTAATGAAATTTATTTGTTAGAGAATAGCTAAGGAAGAACGATAACTCACGTTTAAAAACACAATTTAGGTTTGTTTAAAAAAGGTCAGAGAATATAGATAACCTATAAAAGTGTATTCTTATGTAAAATTCACAGAGTAAGATGATGGGAGTATTGCCGAATGTCTACACCCACTACTTAGAGGTCTATTGGGCAGATTTTATCAGAGAGGTCCTTTTCAGTTATTTTTCATTCTTTTCTATAGTAATTAGAAAATGCTGAGTCATATTCTACTCGGCATTGTTCGAGATTAATAATCATTATTAGCATAATTTTTCTTAATACTTTGGTGTTACCGATACTTTTGGCAGTTATGTGAAGACCTCAAAAGATAATGGGAGAAAGATAAAGAGACGGTTAGGGGGAGAGAGAGTTGGGGATAGAAGTTTTAACATCAAAATGTTACACATATTATTTAACTTGTCTTTTTTTATGTCCCGAAGTAATAAATGTAAGATTACACTATTACATTTGAAGCAGATGGCTACGGGGGGAAATGAATTACATTATTATTAGTTGTTAAACAAGAGAAAAATCATATGAGAAAAAGGGAAATAGAGGGTTTTTAATATGTTTTCATATAGCAAATTTAATTTGATTATGCCAGACTTCAACACTGATGCAATCTGTGTGACCGTGTTCCATAATATATTTCGAGGAATAGCTCTTTGTCAAATGGTAGGTATTTCAAATTTAAAATAAACGTGTGAGTAGCAATATGGCATATAGCGCAGTAAATATTCATATCCGCAGCAAATGTAATAAAACTAAAATTATAACTTATTGTTTTGTTTCTTTATATGAGTTTAATTACTTATTTAATTTTTTATTATTTATTTATTTATTTTTCTGAATATTATATATTTCAAATAAAATCGTTATAATATTTGTTAAAGCTGATCCTCTATAATTACTAAGAAAGTATGAAATATGTCCAAATCTAACGAATAAAGTAACTAAATCAGAAACTTCCGATGTTAGACTTCACACAGATTCGTTCATGTAGTAATTAAAATATTGGATGAATTTATCTGCTTCCATAGAGTTTATTTTTGTGCTTCGATAGAATTTATTTTGTGCTTCCATAGAGTTTAGTTTGTGCTTCCATAGAGTGTAATACGATAGAAACTGATTCTAATATTTTCAAGCTCGAATACGTTATATATATTTATTATTTACTGACAAAACAGTAAAATGTTGCATAACAGAAATTGCCATGACAGAAAAAAGATTTGCCACAAATGAACTGCGTCAACCGTGGACAGGAAATGCTAGTTGGTCTACGTCTGGACATATAAACAAGTCGCATGAAATAAATACGATTACACAGACATTACATTAATAGATGACATTGTCCATGTTTGTATTACATCTAATTCTCACTCCTTTACCCACCAATTGTATTAGCGTGTTTTGTTTAAATGTTTAGTTATCACTAATACAAGTCGTTTACTTCTGCTTCACTATATCAATTTACTACTGACGTAGGCGCTAAACAACTTCGCCCTTATGCCTTCGTTCTACCTCAACATATTTATGCTGTGTGTATGTGTGTGCGAGTGGGTTAATATTTGTTTGTTCGTGGATACATAATGGGAATATAAAATCTAATTTGTTTCGATGATATTTATTGATTTATTCACGTTTCTTACACCGAATAAAATTACCGGTGAAATCAAATATGTAGAATCTACCTTCTAGAATTCGACGACCTCTACATTTCTATACATTTTTCTTTACTGTTTTAAATAATCTATATTAGAATATATTCCTTTGAGAATTATTTGACTTTTTGAAAATAGTTTGCCTTAATTCGCAGCTAGTATGAAGGTTTCAAGTGCACAAACTTCATATCGCAGTTGCATTTAATTTGAATTCACTTCATAACTATTACATAAAAGATAATATGAAGTTAGTGTTACTGCTACTATACAATGGTCTTTATCTTAGATGATCTGAAGTTTTTTTTATAAAGACAGAATAACAACGCTTTATTTATGAAGACAGAATAACAACACTTTATTTATGAAAGCAGAATTACAACACTTTATTTATGAAGACAGAATAACAACACTTTATTTATGAAAGCAGAATTACAACACTTTATTTATGAAGACAAAATAACAACACTTTATTTATGAAGACAGAATAACAACACTTTATTTATAAAACAGACAAACAACACTTTATTTATCAAGACATGAATAACAACACTTTATTCATAAGACAGAATAACAACACTTTTTTTATGAAGACAGAATAACAACACTTTATTTCTAAAGACAGAATAACAACACTTTATTCATGAAGACAGAATAACAACACTTGATTTATAAAGACAGAATAACAACACTTTATTCATGAAGACAGAATAACAACACTTTATATATGAAGACAGAATAAACGGTGTTTGATCTGAAGATTGCCGGAAGAATAGATTTCTATGGAAGTCTTTAATTGTCAAAGTTTATGATATTTTTCGATAAGTTAAAGTTAATATTTCCCTCAGTCTGAGACCATCAGAGCAAATCAAGTCACTTTGTGATTCTGTGAAACATTGATAAAATCTCCGGCGGATATTCCGACGTTTTCACACATATATAAGACGACTAATATCAGGAAACAAAAGTCCAACACTTAAACAACGGATGTTACTGCTCTAAGCGTCGACATTTTCAAAGAAATCCGTTTATGTGTTATTCAATTCCATTGAGTTTAATCGTATGTACTAAATAACACGAGTCTGTGTCTAATTCTATATTTAGTGAAAATGACTAAAACATTTCATAATATGTGCGTGTTGGGAATAATGGATACTCTCTAGGAATATGGAACAATATATTTTTAGTGCCAATTATATAGTATTTATTGCGCTAATTACCATCTAATGAGTTTGAAGATGGTTTAAATAACAATTGAACCATGGCTATGTTTTAAGTTGCAAATTGGGTAAAGTAGTCGTATAAAAATTCTCAATTAGCTGTAGTAGTAACGCACTTAAAACATATATAAAAACAAGCACTTAAACAATATATGAAACAAAGCAACATTATTGTAGAACGAATTAAAATGTAAAAGTACCATCTGAACATTAGAGATGTTAAAATTTAAATTTGCCATATAACGAGTATGTATAGAGTTACTGATTCTTGGAGATTTGTCGACTACAAATATTCTATATATAATACATAAAGTAAAGTCCATTTCTCTTTGGTTTAATTATATTTACTATTTTACACATGTTTACATATTTCTATTTTACGATAGAAAAATGAATACTTATTCGAGATTTACGTACATCAATTGGCATGAAACCATTCATAAAAAATAAAACACAGATGATCACTTGATTGCAGATAAAATAAATAAAATCACAGACTAGACTTATATTATACTAAATTCTCAGCTTACTTAAACAAAATCTAAGTTTAATCGTCCAATATGGCTATAACGACCTTTGTTAGTAATTATTAATAATATTTGATTAAGTTTGCTTTGCTTTAATAACCTTTTTTAAATTTGATATTTTGATTGTGTGCATATCATGTTTTGACTTGTATGTACTCTGTATCACTCTTCCCGTTCGGATGCTTATCGGAAATGTTCAACTATCCCTCACCTCGATGTTATGAAGTTTCGTGCCGCGATTTTGATTTATTCAAGAATGTTGCGTTTTTTTCTACAAAACACGTATAACATTAAATCATAGTTTTATTTCTTTCCGATAGGTATGGTATATATATATATATATACCAATATATCTATACATATGTGTATGCAGGTTATTGAAATATACGCTTACGACAATATACATAGCAATTTCCCTGTTTCACTAATTAAAGCTCCCCAGGCTATGTGATGATTTACATTCTGTTTTATGTAATAACTCACTAATGTTTAATTATATACAGCTCTTATATATTAAAGTTCTAAGTAAATTATATAAACTTTACTTGCACCCATCCATGCATATTGACTTCAATTAGCTTTTTAATTTTTCAAGATGTTAATTATATATACATAAAAACATGAGATAAGTTATTCTAAGAGTAAGATCGTATTCATGTTTGTTAAGATCGAAACTTTGTTTATTTTGAGCTGCTTATAGGCGACATATGAAATCAAACTGCATTTTATTTATCCCATGTGAAAGAAAATTTACATAATAACAATCTATTTATGAATACTTACCATTGAAGTGTATAAATATGTTCTCAACTGTTAGATGTGATGGTATAACCCACCACTCGGGAAATCCTGTAAATGAGTCGTATATATATATATATATATATATATATATATATATATATATATATATATATATATATATATATATATATATATATATATATAGACAGGGTGGGCAAAAATAAGGGTCCTATTTTTAAAAATTCATAACTTTTTTATTTATTGATTTTTTTTTTTTTAGAATAAGTAAAGGACCCCTTCCGAAGCAAGCATGAGCCGTATTAGCCCTAAGGAACGTACCCTCATTTAGAAAACATTATTTTTGCTTAAAAAACTCAAAACAGTGTAAAAAACAATACTTTAGTTTTTGTAAGTTTTAAGTAGTGTTTTTCGGCTAAAATTTGTTTTGTATATTTCAAAAAATCTCGGAAGGGTCAGGCTACACACACATAACGTTTGGTGAGTTTAACTTTTATTTTGTGGAAGTTATTCAAATTCAAGTTATTCAAATTTAAAGATAGGACCCTTATTTTGGCCCACCCTATATATATATATATATATATATATATATATATATATATATATATATATATATATATATACCAGAAGTTTCACTTGTTTAAACGATACGAGATATTCATTTAATAATGTTAAATATATATCTAGAATGTAAAAGTCAATGTTTACTAAATGTATAAATGCAAATAAATGTGTTATTGCTTATTGCTGGGAATTATTTATTTAGAATAAACTATGAAAAAATAATTTTACACGGTCGATTCCCAATTATAGAAATTTACTTTTACACGCAAATATTTTCAAATAGTTAATCACATAAAAATGAATATATTATATCAACTAATTTTTCAAATATCATCCTTCATTGATGCAACAGCGAATCGTTGCTGGTTATTTATCAATTTTTTGCGCTTTAAACGATCACAAATATCAATCACACGATCACATAAACATTGTTTCGTAAGGTTTTAGTTGAAGATTGATGGTTTTGAATATTTACATGATTTAGACGACAATTCTCATATCAGGCTTATCTTATTTTAGCATACAAGAGAGAAAAGGGAAAGCATTTTACCACGTTGGACAAAGTAAAAATTATAGAAATAAAACGTGGAGAAAAAGACGCCCTTTACATTCAGTGCATATTTTTTTGGTTACAAAGTCA
This sequence comes from Sepiola atlantica, assembly GCA_963556195.1. Classification (NCBI taxonomy): domain Eukaryota; kingdom Metazoa; phylum Mollusca; class Cephalopoda; order Sepiida; family Sepiolidae; genus Sepiola; species Sepiola atlantica. The sequence continues at coordinate 39,058,306 of OY744555.1, forward strand.
TCCTTCCTCAACGTATTATAGAATTAAACACAATATATAAACTTATATATATATACTTTGTAGATAAAGACACTTGTGAGAAAATTGAAATGTTAATAACGGTTCAATAATATATATATATATATATATATATATATATATATATATATATATATATATATATATATATATATATATATGTAATAATCCAGGTATAACATCCATAGGGTAGTAATCCAAAGAATTTCAACCGGGTTTATAAAAAGTGCTTAATATCAAATAGAGCTTTTATATATGATTATTTGTATTTACACATACATGTAAAAAATCTGCGACACTAGCATGCCGATGTTATCGATCAACAGCTATTATAAACTGAGATATCATCAAGCAGAGTTAGAATCCGATCTTAACATTAGATCATATTTGGAAAGAATGGAATGGAGATAAAAGAAAATAAATTAAAAATTTTAATTTGGAAATTGGGTTGGGACCGTTAAGAATCAAAATCTAAAAATCCAAATCAATATATATATATATATATATATGGTAAAATGAAAAAGGAAAACCAAAAACTGGATGTTTTTTATGTGTACATCAACGTTTCGTCTTTATTTATAAGACTTCATCAGGATGATGATATAGGAAAAGATATTATGCAAGCACAGATACATGTAGGGTAGACATGTTGGGAAGAAAAATAAAATAAAATGAAAAATAATGGCAGCGTCTTGCTGGACGTCCGTACTTGTTAGAGAATGCTCTAGAATATGGTCATGCATTCAAATTTGAACAAGCCAAAATCACTAAACACATCCACAACAAATCTCGGCGAAGATTATTGGAAACTGCCCTCATCACATCCTCTACTACTATCAAGCAGCGAAATGGTTTCTTTAACCTATCACCCTTAATAAGCAAGATCATCCTCAAAGAACAAAGTCTTTTGCCTGATCATGGCTAACTTTTATTTTCATCTCTAACCTTATGACACTCTTCCATTCACCCACACCCTTCCCTCTTCTCCCTGAATCTTCTCTTATTTTTCCTCACTTTTTTCCCTCACATTTTTAATACTACAGTCCAAATAAACTTTCTCATGTTCCAAATATTTTAAATATTCCTCACCCATCCTTTCAATCACCCCCCTCCCCCACCCACTTTAATCCCTCACTCATTGCTATCATTTTCCAAATATTTCAAATATTTCACACCCTATCACGACAAATCCTCCCTCTTCCCCCTCTCATCTATTTTCTCCCATACCTCTTCTTAAATTCCCTCATTTTCTCCAAACGCTCTCTAAGACCATAACTTTCGCCCATCCACCAAAATCACAGCCCCCCCCTCCCTCTCTACCCATCCCCATTTTCCCTGCATACACCCCCACACACAAACATTCCAACTCACTCTTCCCCTTCAATCTCGACCACAGCCATCTGGTCAAACACCCCCCCCTCTTCCTCCAATCTCTCTCTGCCATCCATTTTACCCCTGCTCATCCCCCACCTCTTTCTCTCATCGCCAGCCACAGTAGTCCTTGCTCCCTCCACCCTTCACCTTTTTTCTCCCACTCATTTTCATTCTCTAACAAGTACGGACGTCCAGCAAGACGCTGCCATTATTTTTCATTTTATTGTATTTTTCTTCCCAACATGTCTACCCTACATGTATCTGTACTTGCATAATATCTTTTCCTATATCATCATCCTGATGAAGTCTTATAAATAAAGACGAAACGTTGATGTACACATAAAAAACATCCAGTTTTTGGTTTTCCTTTTTCATTTTACCATCACGTCGGATTACCTTCATCCTTCTCTTCCCATATATATATATATATATATATATATATATATATATATAGAAAAAATAAGAGTGATAAACATGTTCGAATGTCCAAATTTATTTCAAATTTCGATTGTTCAATGCAATGTGTATTCTGTAATAAATCAATGTGTATTATTCTTTCCTTAAGCCAAGGCTTTTTCAAAATATTTCAAATATTTAGAATTTGGCTTTTCTACAGCCAACTTATCTATCTGTAATTCTCCTCTGATGATAAGAGTTCGATATTTGAAAAGACTTGGCTTAAGGAAATAATAATACACACTGGTTTATTACAGAATACACCTTGCATCGAACAATCGAAATTTGAAATGAATTTGGGCATTCGAAAAAGTTTATCGGTCTTATTTCTTATATTTTTATAATTGCTCTATCTCGTATATTGAGCTTAACCTTTTCACTATAGGTCCTATTTACTAAAAGTTTAATTTGGTTTATATATATATATATATATATATATATATATATATATATATATATATATATATATATATATATATATAGTAAGTTATGAAAATATATTTATGGCAATTACGTTACACAGACGCTCCCGCGTTTCATCCGCGGGAAAATCTTCAGGCTAAAATGCATTTTAGCCTGTAGACTCCCTCTCCCCGAGGATGAAACGAGGGGGCGTCTGTGTAGTTTCATTACGATAAATGTATTTTCATAACTTACTACCTAGTTCTACTTATGTATCGAGCACTGTTAAAGATAATACTGAAAATTGATACATACAAAATTCTCTCTCTTTGTAAAATTGTATGTGGATACATACATAGTAATATATATATATATATATATATATATATATATATATATATATATATATATATATATATATTAGTACTTCATGTATCCACATAAAATATTATAAGGAGATATAATTTTGTATGTGTCAGTTCTCAGTATTTACTTCAACAGCGCTCGATACGTAAGTAGAGCTAGGTAGTAAGCAATGGAAATATATATGGCAATCAAGCTACACAGAGGCTCCCGTGTTTCATCCCCGGGGGGAATCGTCAGGCTAAATGCATGGAGTTATTTTTGTCAGGTGTTTTTATATACATGACTTGCTAGTTAACCAATCAGATTATTTGCTGTTCCCTCAGCCAATCGTTGGGCTTCCCTCGAACAAAGGCATCGTTGGTGACGCTCCTATTTTTGTTAACAATGGATTTTCCTGTTTCCTGTTGCCTTTGTTTTTTCAATACAGTGGGCGAATTTATTTTAACACGTGGTTTATTGTATTTCTTTTTTAGGTTTAAAATTTTAACTAATTCAGTTTTTTATTTATTTATTTATTTATTTTTATTCATTTATTTATTTTATTTATTATATATCATCTTAAGGTAAATTTATTTCTGTGTAAACAGCTGTTTGCTATTTCACTTCTAGAGTTTAATAGGTTTCGGGGATCTTTAAAATTTAGGATTTCGTATTTTTCATTCAGGCATAATCTACACGGGTCGTGTTTGAACATGTAATACTTACTTAGAAGCGATACATACTAAGAATAACATAAACTCAACAATTGTACTCGATGTTTAACGGATAGATGAACGCAATTTAAAGCCGATGATTAAATTAAAAGTTTAGTTCGTAACCAGTAAAGGTTCTCGGGGTATAAATATTAGGAGTTGGCTACCAGATTTTTAAATTCGAAAGTGGCACCTGAAAAAGCTCGGAGGTTACATCTAGAGAAATGTTGTAGATATAATAACGAATGTGTGAATAGTACTCCGAAAATCCAAAAAATAAAAGAAACTCACATAATGGAAAGAACGTGCAGGACAGAGAATAGAAGAAAACTGACACAAGAATAAATATTGCAATAATGTATATACCATCGTATTTAACATGTTCACATATTGTTTCTGAAAATGTATTTGTATTTCAGTCATTATTTGAAATATAATACCGAAATCTTTATGTACGACAGAGTTCAAATAGGTTTGAAACGTAATTGTCTTTCATTTTACTTTAGGTAGAAAAATATTATCAATTTATTGTCAATCGCCCCTCCTCCTCGATATTTCATTTGATAAAATTGTGCCGGGATATTAATGATATACTAATTTCCTTTGTGTCTGACCTCCGGTTCGCGAAATGAAGACAAGACGCGGAGACAACATTAATTGAATTTTGTATGACTGACCTAACATAACAATGACTTAAACTATGTCTCGTATCGCAGCTGCATAACACAAGTATTCGACAGTTATTATTCAAGCCTCTTGAAAGGCAACTCCACTTATTAAAAGTGTGTATATATATATATATATATATATATATATATATATATATATATATATATATATATATATATATATATATATATATATATATATATAACCATAGTCAGAAAATTCCGGACATTGCTTAAATCATTTTATAACTAATTGTAAATGATTGAGATCTCAGTTGTATTTGAAATATAAAGCCCTGATCATAACGAGTAACATTATAAGAAAAATACTCCAAATTAAAAGTTGTTTTTACACAATGTTCCTTAAATTAGAAAATAAACCTTTAAGTACGTAGATAACATTTAATATTTTAAATGCAATACATGCCACATTAATTCGTGTTGCGGTAAATTAAAATGTAACTTAACTGTATATTGTAAATTGCATTCTGATTCAAATATCGAAAGAGGAATTATTGTTGGATAGTGGCCTTGTGAGGCCGGACGCATCTTGAAGTGGACGCATGTGAGGAGATCGTTGGGTTTGGGTTGCGCGATTTAGTCCGGTTGGACCCGTACAGTCGAGTGCAAAATAAACTGGTTCTCACAGTTGGAGATCACAAGTATTGACAGGGCCAACACGTTGACGAAACCTCAAGTCAAGGGTCAAGCAGTAAGGTGCACCTGCGCATAGGGGTTCTGTGACGTCACGGTTTTTTGTGTGGGAAACAAAGTTTTGCCAGTCTGGGTTTTGGAAGCAAGCCGAACAGACGTATTTCTCTATGTAGTCTGAAATGAGAAAGGGCATTTATTTCCCTAAGAGAATACAGGCATGAGATTCTTGCTTCCCCCCTTCTCGAATGGCAAAGGACTTAAGCTAGGAATTAACTAGGATAGAGTAGTAATTTGGTATCTCCCTTAACGTTAGTGAAACATTTCCGTGGCCGATAGAAATCTAACGCCTGAATTAAACAAAAATCAAAACTAAAAGAGTGTTGCCTCGTGAATTGTGGTATGAAGCTTTTTGTTGTAGCGGCGATGTTCACGCCATTAAAGAAACGAAGAAAGAATCTAACCAGTAGACGACACAGCCCTTCACGGGAGAAAGAGTAGGTACGATAATTTAAAGTTATGCAACATTATTACGTCTTCGAATTAATTATCCGTAAAGATTATTGCAATTAGTTTGGTAAAAATCAAAAAGGTACGGACGTAGTAGGTTGTCGCGTCTGGTTGACGCTTTGCACAACGTGCATTCTACCGATATAATTAAGGAGGTTTAGTCACAATGAGCTGCAAGTCGTCGACCGATGGTTCGAGTACAAGATGGTCGCCAGAATCCTACAAATTATTAAATAGAGCATGTTTCAAAACCGTTGTTACGTAATAATTGATCAGTTTATATACGGAACCAGAAAACCCTTTCTTGGCGATCGTGTGTGTATGCAAAAGAAATTATATCCGGCTTTCTGTCCGAGTTGACACTGACTGTCTGACTTAGTTCCGATAATTATAGTTAGTATTCAGTCGTTTCCTATTATGACATTAAATGTGTGACATTTCAACAGATTTATAGGAATAACATGTCATATATATATATATATATATATATATATATATATATATATATATATATATATATATATATAACATCTTTGTAATATAGTAGGAAAAATCCCAGCAGAATGCTCGATGAATTAAGAATTAAAGTTAAAAGTTAAAAATTCAGAGCGTAATATTTATTTATTTTGGTACAGAAAAATTAGTACAACACTCGTACCGTCGATTCCAAGCACGGAAGGGCTTAGTCATCCGGCTCTCTTCAGCTTCTGTTGTCATTTTGTCATATATATATATATATATATATATATATATATATATATATATATATATATATATATATATATATATATATATATATGTGTGTGTGTGTGTGTGTATCGAGGCAGCATTTTTTCTTTTAGACACGTATTATTAAAAATAACCGACAATTTTTGGCTGGTTATTTTAGTGTAGATCCCTTCAATTTTCCGGATTAAAATCTTAATCTCGGAAGGAAATTGGCTGATGAAACTGCCATAATTAACGTTTTGGTCCAGATTACTTTCTGACCCGTCTGGGTCCATCGTCAGTGGAATAATGACAAACAGGTAAAGACCTGGAGTAGGATTTATAATTAATTATGGCGGGAAAATTTAAATATGAAACTATGTTTATTAGGTATTATAATCATTTTAGTATATTAGTACTAGTGTTAAAATTAATCTTGTTAATAGCAGGTTTTTTAGTTTTAATGAGTAAGGCTTCTAGTATGTGGAGTTTTTGTGTATTAGTATTATGTTCTAGAATTTTAGTATTGTCTACAAGAAGTTTTCGGATTTGCGAGCGGGGGCAGGAATGTTCATTGGTAAGGTGTCTAGCTATAGCACTATTATCGGATAGATGCATGGTCAACCTCCTGGGCAGAGTCGTGGTGGTCGAGCCAATATATACGTGTTTTCCTTGGTTGTTGGAGACACAGTCTCCCAATGGACATTTAAACTCGTATACTAGGCCCGTCCTATCCAAGAATCTAATCGAGGGTGAAGAATTATTTGTAATAATAAGATTAGTAGTTTTAGTTTTATTGTAGTAAATATATATATATATATATATATGTGTGTGTGGGTGTGTGTGTGTGCGTATTGCTCTGAATCTGTTCTAGATTCTTGTTCAAAAATGTAAATGAAAACATATACTATTAAACAATGTACATTTTCTAACATATTTCACCCCCAAAAAGTCAGGCCGTTATAGTAGGCAATTCTATGCAATAACTATTAAAGTAACCGAAGAATTATCTGGACGGTTCAAGTGTGCATCAGTGCTGAGGTGCACATTTAGAAGATATATTGTAAAATGTGTATATTATAACAAGAGATACTGCTTTAAGTTGTTAAGCAAATACAAAGTTGTCTTTTTGATAGTTCATAAGTCATGACCTTTATATTATATATTTATATATATATATATATATATATATATATATATATATATATTTGTGTTATAATGAAATAATTACAGGTGGAAATCCAGGTATGAGAGCTCAATGTGATAAACAGAGCAAGAATAAAATGAAGTATAATAACACAAAATTACATAATCATCGATGCAATTATTTAGTTCAACATTGTGGTTTTTTCAAGCATCCGATCCAGACGATTACATTTCTGAAACTGAAAAAAATATTAAATTCACACTCAACAATTCAAATATAATTGGAGAGAGAGGTGGTAACAACCCATCCAATACATATCTAGAGAGAGGAGGAAAATTGAAGCATATCTAATCTTTAAGTCTAACTTGGGAGGGGGGAATTGCATAATTTACTACATACCCTGAAGGGGAGGCCGCATGTATAATTATAAATTGTAAATTGTAAAATTGGACATCGATGGTGATGGAGGAGGGGTCGTGTCAAAAATTAACAGTATTTACCCTCATCTCATTGTTTGATGACACCTACTGTCAAGCGATCAATGTATATTGTGAGTGGAAGGGGGGGAGGGAACCTAAAAAAGAAAAGAAAGGGGATCTGAAAGTCTGAAACAATCTCACTCACACATATACACAGGCATGCATAAACACGTACACATACCTACCCACATACCTACCCACATATAATTATACATAAACATACATATATATATATATATATATATATATATATATATATATATATATATATATATATATAACACATAGAGCGAGATATGGAGAAAGCGAACGACATTCAATAGAAGTGCAGTTTATTAAAAAGTGCAGCTATTCAATCTAACGTGTTTAAAAGTAAAGCCTGACAGACCAACCGATGAACAAAACCACTCATAGCAAAATGAAGAGGAATCAGATTAGACAAAAAACGTTACTGCGCATTATTATCGTTGATTTCGTTCACATCAGTCGATGATATGACAAGCAAGAGCGTTTGTAATTAAAAGCTGCGAAAATCAACACCGACGTTTTATTGGTGTCCATAAAATCTCGCTTATGAAAAAGCAATTAGAGATAACGAAATTAGCCGATTAAAAATCGCCGTCTTTCAACAATCAGTCAAATGGTTGATTTGATTTATTGCAGACGAAGAAGATTACAATTTGACGAGGAGAGCGAAAATAAAAGATTCGTCAAGTGTGAAACGGTAACAATCACTCAAGCGATTTGCGATGGATGATTCCGACGGGAAAATGCTTGTAAATCTATTATAAATTATCGATATTCAATAGTATTCGAATTGGTGGCACCAAAAAGTACATGAATTACTTGTATTAAAACAAGGTATGAATCACGGTAAATTATTGGATACTACTGCTAAAACCATTATAAGCAAAAACAAGTTTAAGCGATTTTAAGAAAAGTCAATTGAGTAAGACTCACACACGGAAGTAAATATTTTATAAAAGGTATTCGTCAAAAATACCCAGCAACCTTTAAAACAATAAAAATGCGTGTTTTCATAAAAAATGTTGATACGAAACCTAGAGGATGAATTGCATTATTGCCATTGTGTATTTAAATAAAATATCCCGTTTTTCTAGTATCGCTGGCTCTACATAAAATCACACAAATTCCTGGCCACCTTTCTGCAATTATTTGTATGTTGACGTTTATATTATAATTTCAACAACCCTATTCTACCCTTATCGTTAGCCTAACTTTACAATGATACTAACCCTTAACGTTACACTAACATAACCCTATTATAATCTTAATACTAACAGTATTTATTGAGATATTTCTTATATTCAGTCAGTGTCGCATGATGGCGTAGGGGTTAACACCGCCGACTGTAAACGCTACGGTTGCGTTTCGATCCCGGCTTGAGGCACTAACTAGTCTAGCCGCACTGATGAGCTGTGAAACAGCGAAACAGTCTGTATGTGGATGACCATATATATATATATATACAGGGTGGGCAAAAATAAGGGTCCTATTTTTAAAAATTCATAACTTTTTTATTTATTGATTTTTTAAATTTTTTTTTTAGAATAAGAAAAGGACCCCTTCCGAAGCAAGCATGAGCCGTATTAGCCCTAAGGAACGTACCCTCATTTAGAAAACATTATTTTTGCTTAAAAAACTCAAAACAGTGTAAAAAACAATACTTTAGTTTTTGTAAGTTTTAACAAGTGTTTTTCGGCTAAAATTGGTTTTGTTTATTTCAAAAAATCTCGGAAGGGTCAGTCTACACACACATAATGTTTGGTGAGTTTAACTTTTATTTTGTGGAAGTTATTCAAATTCAAGTTATTCAAATTTAAAGATAGGACCCTTATTTTGGCCCACCCTGTATATGTATATATATATATATATATATATATATATATATATATATATATATATATATATATATATATATATATATATATATATATATATATATATATATATATATATATATAGCAGGCAAGTATTATTGGTTGATGAATTTGCCATAGTTTGGATTTGTCTCTCAAGTACTTGGAAACACATCCGGGTCCATCTTCAGGGGAATACGGTTAATCAGGTACAGACTATTATGGTACAGACTATTATGTAATAAGTACGAAACTATATTTAGAACTATAGACATTTTAGTATATTATTACTGATATTAAACATGAGTTGTCTCTTTTATTCAACAATACTTGCCTGCAAGAGAAGATGCTATATATATATATATATATATATATATATATATATATATATATATATATATAACTATTAAAATAAATACTATTCAAAATAAATCCACGTGTGTTTCATTTTAAACCTGCAATACACAGTATTGGAGTAGACAATCCCTGCCGGTTACACGGATCGCACCCCAATACGAAAGTCATATTTAACTCAGTAGTTTTAGCGTGTACCGATATGTCAACAGTCCATTGTCTAGAAATGGGATCGAAAATTAACATCTTAATAGCAATGTCAGCGGACATATAAGCAGGTTGTTCAGAGCACTCAAAATGTGTCTAGAGTGTTGCATTACTTGTAGTCAAATTACTTACAGTGCTTAATCTAGCGCTTGTTTTAAATTATTATTTATAAATAATATTTTAACTTTACACATATGCACGTGTTTCATGTCTAGAAACGTGATGTATTTATGGCAACGTCAATTACAAATAAATGTTACCATATATCTATAAATCCATCACTCTCTATCTCTCCATCTCTCTCTCTCTCTCTTGATATATATATATATATATATATATATATATATATATATATATATATATATATATATATATATATCAGATTGGCATCCTCTATTTTATCAACAAATGGTGTAAACACAAAAACAGAAACCAAAATGAATTCACTTTAACAACAAAAGCTTAATCTAGGTCTATAAAAAATCAGCTTTCAGCGACAATCTAACAAAAGGGCGCAGAAAATCCAAAAATGTTAATTACGTGTGGTGCTCTGTACTACGTCCGCCAAAACCACTATCAAACAATATAAAAGCAGACCGCGCAACAAAATCTCTTTTTTCCTCTCCGTCTCTCGTACACTTGACAAAGAACACAAGTTTAGATACCCTCGTCCTTGGGCGACGGGCATCAACGTGTCGGCTAACCACTAAACACACACCCACACACATACACAAATGATTGCACTACTATCATCTGCAACGCATATAACTTCACACTGATGACAAAGACACATACTCATACAAATACCTAAACGAATTATCAACTCTGAGGCATACACATTCGTACAACCACGAACAAAAGGTGGCACGCACATTCACACACTACGCACATGCATACATACTCATAATTCACAGGCATAAACATTTATCGTTTCTCTAACTTGACACTTGAAATGAACACTTAATTTTCTGTAAGTTGTACATATATAAATATTTTGTGTTACCTTTAAATTACATGTTATTCTTCCGTCAACTTTATCTTTCATTCAACATTCATATATGTTTTTCCAATATTTTTCTGTTTTCGCCGGGGTTTAAACAAAACTTTACCAACTAAAAGGCGCCTACTTTTTCGAGAAGCGACAAATAGTAATAAATATTTGTCATTGTTTATTTCCTATGTACGTATACGCTCCGTCCTTAAATCATTAGTTTATATGATTGATAATAGCGCTCTCGTTTAGTGAGTAATAGACTCCTTCAAAAGAAAGTTAACCAGGTGTTCTTTATTAACTACATTAAGAATGTTAAACGGTTTTATTTACATGTAATTCCGACCTAAACATCTAGAACTGAGGAGAATGTTCACTTCATATATGTGTATCAACAAACAGAATCACAAAAGGTGTTTGTAACATTGAGCAAAGTTAGTCGAATAAGCATTGATTTTATGTTTTTGTTCAATTTCCACTTATTAAAACATAGTTTATTATATTGTTCTATAAATATTTCCTTGAGTACTATAGGATTCAATATTTAAAGCTAAACCATAGTTTATACTTTTATTAAATGCTTATTGGATTTAAAATCATTTCATTTATATATGTATATGTTGGTATGTTTCTTTTTCTTTTGCATTGTACTTTTGCTTTTAGATGGAGTATGTAGGGCAAAGTGGGTGCTGGTGTGGTGACAATAAGGTCACACAACCATGCCATGAGTCGAGATTTGGTCTATGGAGGTTGGCTCGTCGGGAATGACTACCAGGGATAACTGTAGGGCCCCTTACTATGCGCGATAGGCACGTACAGTTACTTACGATATTATGCAAGAGTTGATGTAGCAGCCGTTATTAGCGCTACTTTTCTGTTTGGGCTCTTTCACTCCCCGTTCGTAACAGTAGCCATACTCAACCTGTCGGATCAAGCAAGACCCAGACTAGTTATGTGAGACTTAGTGACAGAAAATGCTCCTCAGGTTGTCTAGATAGAGAGAAAAAGAGACGGCGTTAATTGTTTTAGTCAGGAAACAAGACCATACACTGGGTTTCCTTGTAGTGTTCCTTGTGCCAGTACCTCTGCGCCTAGTCAATAGACAAATAATGAGCGCAACGGCCAACGTACTCGATAGAAAAATCATTGATGTTAAATGATTTATCATAAAAGTTGATTACATCTACCTTTCGTTAACTTGTTCGTGAAAATATTGGTGTGTCTTGTTCCAAACAAAAATATCTTAAAATATTCATTCCTGATCAATACTTAATTTTTTATTTGTAATCCTTGATACTGCTACGAAAATATCCGTGTGCTAAGGAAACAGAGAGAGAGGGAGATATGGGGGGGGGAAAGAGATAGATAAGTTTCAGCGAGAAGGATAGATACAACAGTCTGCTTTACATATTTCAAATATTATAATTCAGTATCTCGGTAGGTCGGTTACTTTGATACACAGTGCATAGTCAAACCTCGCCCTTGCATAATTATTTGTATTTTAAAATTAAAATATTAAGCAGATTGTTCCGTTTATGTCACCAACGTAATTCTCATAATTTAGGAAAAACAGGCGACGCTATTTATAAAAGAATAAAATGTTATATATTTACTCCATTGAGAAAACCACATGTAGTTCATTAAATATTCTAGACATAATTGATGTTTAATAGAAACTTTAACATTTGACGCTGACATAGCCCAGCTTAAGATTTACGCCTAATACAAAGGCATTAACACATATACACATGCAATGAGTATATCGATATATTGATACCTGAAATAGAAAATGTCAATGAGGATGAGGTACAGAAAATTACAAAAGTAAACATGCATGGGTTATGCTTTGTGATGTGTGTATTTAATTATGTCATATTTTTATACACTTAAACCGTATATTTGACTCGTTATTACTACAACTCTTTCATCTTATTCAGAAGTTATCATTATATATATATATATATATATATATATGTACAAATATATATATATATATATATATATATATATATATATATATATATATATATATATATTAGCTTAGTAATAAATGGAATTTCATCATGTGCCGATAGCTCACCTTCAACGTTAATCATATGTTTGACTCTCTTTTAGAATAATATTTGCTAAATTCTGACTTATTTGAAAATGTTCACGGCAGCAGCATTTTTTGGAGTTTCTTAACCAAACGATTACGAATGTAGAAATTACATTTCAATTATTGAATTAAACGATTACTAATGTAGAAAATACATTTCAATTATCGAATTAAACGATTACGAATGTAGAAATTACATTTCAATTATCGAATTAAACGATTACGAATGTAGAAATTACATTTCAATTATCGAATTAAACGATTACGAATGTAGAAATTACATTTCAATTATTGAATTAAACGATTACTAATGTAGGAAATACATTTCAATTATCGAATTAAACGATTACGAATGTAGAAATTACATTTCAATTATCGAATTAAACGATTACGAATGTAGAAATTACATTTCAATTATCGAATTAAACAATTACTAATGTAGAAATTACATTTCCATTATCTAATTCGCTAGACATTCAAATGAGCAATTCAGACGGCAATAAAAAATGTTTTACAACACGAATTCTTTTGATCTGATTTTTGTTTCTAAAAAGAAAAAATGTCTACATAAGATTTTAAAAACCTGCTTTAATTAAGTGCAACTATCTCTCTCTCTCTCTCTCTCTCTCTCTCTCTCTCTCTCAATCTGTATCTCTATTTGTTGCCATTAGTTGAATTCAGTGTGTTAAAATATATATGACATTTTGTGTGTTACAAATTTTTCCAGAATAACTTTCATAGAAATTCACGTTATCGTACCAAAATACCAGTCATAATATACGCTTGGTTCGCGCATATTGTTACTAGTCTCTTATTGTATGTCAATAATTGTTAAGTGACGATTGATCATTTGGATTATTGTCATTATTCAGATCATTATTCTTATCTGAGTTGTTAATTTCACAATATTTCAGCTGATTTTAACCCGTGATTGTTCCGATTGACCCTACTGAACTTACCAAATCAATTATACGATTATTTTGCACTGGAAACTTTCGTATATATAACTAAACTTAATGTAATAATTTTGTATTCTAGCAAAATATATGGCAAAAAATACAAATCCAACATAGTATAATAGAGTATAAATAGTAACTTTTGGGATGCATTAGTTTTCTATATAGATCTTTGTACTTATCGATTATGCTAAACACATATAATGAATATTAAAACTTTCAAGAAGTGATTCGTAAAGGTTTTGATGTTAACATTTCTAGCAGGCAGCCAATTATCGAATCTCAGGTTCTCAATGGGTTTTCTTATTGTCAAATGCGTGGATAAGCAATGCATACATCTTTCTTGATCAATGAAAGAGAAATAAACACATCAATACTGAAGACTATAACTTCAGTTCGATTGCCGCGAATGTTATATCTTCATTGTTTTATTACTAAATTACTCAGAGATTTCACTGACGGGTTTGGTACATATGCTCACCTGGTATACGAGTTCCGTACGCGTTCCAAGACCTACAATAATACACACAATTCGATAAAAGACTTTCGCATGAAGCTGTAATACATTACAATCCCGATATTGTAAGAATGTGATCATCCGTCTGAAGAATAACCAGATGCAATTTAAATTTTTCTTTAAAAAATAGAATTTTTTTGATTGTGTATGCTTTGTCGAAAATTACGGGAGTTGTCAACTCGATTGGGTTTAGAATACGACACGGGCAGACGTATTTCGAAGATATTATTTCTTCTTCACAACCGATGACTGGTAAAATAAGAATAATGCTTAACCTACCATATGTGTAACGCAATACTAAGACAGTTCTTCTTTGCTGATTAAAACATAGTAACTTTTAAATGTAATGTCAACAAATTATTGCTGCGCGTCATTGTGCTCTATATTCAATTAGTAATCTCATTAAGCCTCATATTTGTGTGGCTTTAAGACCTTAGTATTTAGCTACTCATGTAACCTGTATATATAACCACTCACTCACAAAGTAACCACAAGAGAAATAAATATTACGAGTCTAAAATTAACAGACGAGTTTTGTACACATCTGCCTTCCTCTTGTTATAGTATCGTCTGCTTTTCAATGCCTACAATAATAAACGCAACTCTCAGACATAATTTCGACCGGTAGACGTTGATCGTTGCGATGAAAAACGAGCAAAAGAATTGAATACATTTACTTGTGTAATACAATTGGAGTGAGGTTGCAGAGAAAACAGCAAATGCTACCCCCTGATAGTGATGTAAAAATAGAAATTACGTTACAATAACACAAGGGCAAACAATACTATTGTGTTTCTTTGTTTGGACAAATTAATTTAGAAGATCTTTTTATCCCCTTCAAAAATGTATGCAAAGAAGACAGATCCTGTGTTTTAATACTGAGTAAACCTAATAGTGTATGATAAAACTGCACTATACAATCAAGCTGAAGTACAAATGAAAATAGTAACTAAATATTTATCTCTTGACGGGCCGATTGAGTTTTGCTGCAATTTCAGTGGCCGCTTCCGAACTTGTTTCTTTCGTGAGACAATCTGGATCTTGCATAGTGGCTCGCTGCGTCTGGCAATATGTAGCCGTTCAAAAAATAGTTGGTCTCCGATTTAAGTCAAAATGTAATGTGATTTTGTAATTTTCCGTTCGTCTGGTATTCCGTTAAACCGTTATTCCATCATTCTTCTGTTTTTTTTAAATTTTGTAATTAAGTTTTAACGAAATTTGTAATGAGATGTTATAGTTATCATTAATTCAGAAAATTTAGTCTAACCGATGTATCGGTTTTGCGCCGAAATTTACCAAAAACATATTTTTAAATATGTTAATAAATCTTTTTTTCGCATTTAATAATAATCCAAGACAAGTGTTGGGTACAGTTATTAAAATGAAACAATAGATTGATGGCACACAACAGCTGGTTTCCTGCATGCTGGACTGGAACATTGGCCACAAATTTGCAAACCTCGGCTTTTCACAAAAATATCTAAATGTAAAGTTTCAATGCAAAAAATGGAAAATAGAAAGTGAAAATCGGGTTTACTTTCGGCAGTCTCGTGACTCTCGAGCCCCTTATTCTGTCCATTGGTCCTCCGTGATCGATGTTTCTAATAAAGGGGAGAGTACTGTTGTTTTCTGCGCTGAAATCCATTTATTTAACACGTACGTTGGCTAGATGTTGGCCATGAAGTTCTATGTCAAGCTCCTTACATCAAGTGGCGTAATGCCTTATATATATATATATATATATATATATATATATATATATATATATATATATTTTTACAAATAAATATTTATTAAATATTTTAATACCTGCTAATGCAATCTTCAGTGTAGGAACTAATTCTCAACGGTCGGTGGACGCGAACCTCGATCACAAATCGCCACTGATTCGTAGTCGAGAGTCTTATCCTATCGGCCATAGCCAATTAGTTAGTAAATAGAGAGGAATTTAAATGTAAATAGCGAGTCGGCGGCTAGATTTACCCAAACAGTTTCGAGTGATTAACGAACGGCGTTCCGATCGTTGCACTGCTTGTTATTAAAGTCATTCAAGAGTGCCCGGCCTTTGTTGGAGGGGGCTTATAAATAATAATATTTACAAATAAATATTTAATAAATATGTTAATACCTACACACATTGATTTTTCATGCTAACGCAATCTTCAGTGTAGGAACTATTTCTCAACGGTTGGTGGGCGCGAACCCCGATCACAAATCGCCACTGATTCGTAGTCGAGAGTCTTATCCCATCTGCCATAGCCAATTAGTTAGTAAATAGAGAGGAATTTAAATGTAAATAGCGAGTCGGCGGCTAGATTTACCCAAGCAGTTTAGAGTAATCTACGAACGGCGTTCGGATCATTTATGTAGCTATTTGCATATATATATTTATGTATCAATTTTCACGATTTACTTCAACAGTGCTTGATACGTAAGTTGAGTTAGGTAGTAAGCTATGACAATATATTTATGGCAATCAAGCTACACAGAGGCTCCCGCGTTTCACCCCCGAGGGGGAATATTCAGGCTAAAATGCATGGAGTTATTTTTGCCGGGTGTTTTTATATACACGGCTTGCTAGTTAACCAATCAGATTCTTTGTGGTTCTCTCAGCCAATCGTTGGGCTTTCCGCGAACAAAGGCTATGCATGTGTTACTCCCTAAAGCCTGGATGAAGTGTGTGAGGTGTGCTGAAGAAAAATTCCTACCAGTAAAATACATAGCCCTGTTTTGCTCGCATACCCTTAATGACAATAAAAGTGTATACATTTGGGAATGTCCTTGATTTTTACATTTAGTGTATATGAATTTTCATCTTAACGCTATTAAGGGCATATGATTTCAGTATACTGACATTAATCATGGAATATTGGTTATACGTTTTCTAGGGGCCGTACAAGTAACAGTGTAACCTCACCACACGTAATCATATATACTTATCTCAATATGTAAAATTAAAACTACGTAATGATACGGTAGATGATGCGCTCTCATTCTGACTGATTTAGCAATTATCTTCTGCATTTTCTTGATAGTGTCATTCTCTACCCGATTTCTCGTTTCTGTCTTCCTTTCTTACGTATTACTAATTTTGATCGTTAAAACACTGTCAGACAGCATGTACTTCAAAAGTCAACAGAACAGCCATACTTAAGATTACTACGTTTAAAACAAAGTGACATACACCTCGTTTTACGAGAACATCCTAAAAATATATGTTTGACTCCGAAATATCTTAAATCAATATCATATTCTATTAACTTAGATAAAAGTTTTCATTTTTTGATCATGTTCATTTATATGTTTTCTAGTTATCTAATTCAAAACATATATAAATGACATATATTCATTTTCTTTTTTTATTCACACAAACTTTCGGCCGATGTAAACTCCGACCGCTTTCATGTGCATATTTTCGATATAAAAATTCTCTATTTATAAAGGAAATGATGTGAATTTCCATTTGAACACTTGTGATCACCTATGACCAGTATGTTCTGCCCTGCACGATCAACAGCTGATGTGCTGACTGTAATATTATACAGGATCACTAACTCTATTTACGAGGGCTACGTTTCTTTATCCGTAGTTCTTGACATATCAAATACTTTTTGGTATGAAAGTCTACTTTTCAAGAGTTCTAGCTGGTAACCTCATCTTAACTATCAAATTATTTCCCTTTCATAAACCAATCCATTGATTGGCAGCACATCGAAGCTCTTTGTACCAACGCTGGCGTGCCTCAAAGTTTATTCTGGGTACAACCCTCGTTCTGATTTTCATCTATGTCATCCAAAATTAGATTCTAAAATACTTCGTCGACATTCAAGCAGATGATACAACAATTCTCGGAAACACTTAGAAGATCATTAATAGGGACATTTATTTATGATTTCCTCTCGTCTATTCTAGAGCACGTAGTGCAACGTGAAAAAATGGCTAGTTACGTTTAATACGTCTAAAAGTAAGCTACTCTATGTTCATCATACACGCTCTGATAAAACCTAATTGAAATGAATGGTTCTCACTTTGATTAAGCCCCTGATTTGATAAGCTTCTGGAAGATTAACATAAACTCCGTTTCCAAAGTCGATGCGAAAAAAAAAATTGTTGATTCTATCGCTCGAAAAAAGTATATCAATTTTGACGCAATCATCTACCTGTATCAGAGTCAAATCCGTAATCAGATGGGGAGGTACTGTTAGCATCTCTGGGGAGGTGCCGCTCATATCATGATTTTCTGATTGAAAGATTTCAAAACCAACTTTGAAATCTAGTTAGCGATGTAGTTTCATCCCTACAGCTACCGTTTCACAGATAAGATGTTGCTCGTTTTCTTACACTGTAAAGTTATTTTACTTGCAGGTGCTCGACTGACCTTCAATCTATGTCCCTTTTCAAGCTTTCAAATGTAAACCACGTCTCAAATCAGCTATGAATAATTTCCTTGTCCTCTGCTGTGTAACTAAAACTAAACGGAACCTCCATGAACAAAATGGTGTTCATATAACAATATGTGTTTGGAACTGAGTACCAATGGGCTGCTTCTCGTTTGCCGTATAGAAGTCTAATATTTATCAATTCATTTTAGCCGTCTTTTTAAAAAATTACTTACTTACAACTTACAACCATCGTTACAAATTCCCTCAATGTTTCATCGTTTACATGTCAAACTCAACAGCCCTTATTATCGAGTGGCCGTTGTGTCTTAATCAGTTGTGATTCAAGTGGCCCGTATGTCTTAATAAGTGGGGATTCAAGTGGCCGTTGTGTCTTAACCAGTTGTGATTCAAGTGGCCTTTATGTCTTAATATATGGGGATTCAAGTGGCCGTTGTATCTTAACCAGTGGTTATTCAAGTGGCCCTCATGTCTTAATAAGTGGGGATGCAAGTGGCCATTGTGTCTTAATCAGTGGTGATTCAAGTAGCCCGTATGTCTTAATAAGTGGGGATTCAAGTGGCCGTTGTATCTTAATCAGTGGTGATTCAACTGGCCCTTATGTCTTAATCAGTGGGGATTCAAGTGGCCGTTGTGGCTTAATCAGTGGTGATTCAAGTGGTCCTTATGTCTTAATCAGTGGGGATTCAAGTGGCCGTTGTGGCTTAATCAGTGGTGATTCAAGTGGCCTTTATGTCTTAATCAGTGGGGATTTGTTTGAAAAAAAATGAACGGATGTTCTCAAAGCGCGTCCTTTTAATCAGCGCGGTTTTCGGTGAAAATAATAGTTCAAACGTTAGGATAACAGAGCAATCGACGGAATAATACGACGACAGTTCGATACATAGTGATGCGGAACGAGTGATATAAATATAATGCGTTTAGCTACATAAATGATATTTCAAAGTTAAATTTCACAAACTTCCGGATGAACTAAGAAATTAATCTATGAATGATATTTCTCTATTCGATCATTATTTAGATGAAACTCGCAAGAATGGTTATACTGGAAAAGGGATTAGAATAGTTGTAAATAGATTGGGGTACTTGGAAACTGTGCTAATTATTGGAAGGATAATAACACCCAGGGATTTAGGCGATAAGTAGAAACGTATTTTCTCTTTTTTCGAATAAGTAAATTAGTGATTGCAGGACATAATGGTAGAAAAGAAATGAAAAAGTTGGAAACTATGGGGTAGAATTTATTAATGTTATTTAGAGAAAGGTGAAATAATTGAAACAGAGAGAAGATGAAAATAAAATCGTAACTGTTTTTATTTTTGTCTTTGTCTAAATAGTTAATCAGTAAAATAAAATGTCGAGCCAGGAAAACCATGACAAAACACAAACACGAATAATCAGATTTATCAGACGATATAAACAGTGTGAGTACAAACCTTGAAAATATGCGTATGCACTGTCAACTACATTATATACAAACGAACACAGACAAATGAAAGAAGAAATATATTTTTTTTAAATTAAGTGATATTATGAGATCTTCAACACAGGCCAATGAAAGAAGAACACTTGTTTTTAAAATTTAGTGATATTAATGAGATCTTGAAGACAGGCCAACGAAAGAAGAAAATATCAAAGAAAATTAAGTGATATTAATGAGATCTTCAACACAGACCAATGAAAAAAAAATATCAAAGAAAATTAACTGATATTAATGAGATCTTGAACACAGGCCAATGAAAGAAGAAAAATATCAGAGAAAATTAACTGATATTAATGAGATCTTCAACACAGGCTAATGAAAGAAGAAAATATCAAAGAAAATTAAGTGATATTAATGAGATCTTCAACACAAGCTAATGAAAGAAAAAAAATATTAAAGAAAATTAACTGATATTAATGAGATCTTACACACAGGCCAATGAAAGAAGAAAAATTTCAAAGAAAATTAACTGATATTAATTGGATCTTCAACACAGGCCAACGAAAAGAAAAAAATATCAAAGAAAATTAAGTGATATTAATGAGATCGTCAACACAGACCAATGAAAAAAAATATCAAAGAAAATTAACTGATATTAATGAGATCTTCAACACAGGCTAATGAAAGAAGAAAAATATCAGAGAAAATTAACTGATATTAATGAGATCTTCAACACAGGCTAATGAAAGAAGAAAATATCAAAGAAAATTAAGTGATATTAATGAGATCTTCAACACAAGCTAATGAAAGAAGAAAAATATTAAAGAAAATTAACTGATATTAATGAGATCTTCAACACAGGCCAATGAAAGAAGAAAATATCAAAGAAAATTAAGTGATATTAATGAGATCTTCAACACAGTCTAATGAAAGAAGAAACATATCAAAGAAAATTAACTGATATTAATGAGATCTTCAACACAGTCTAATGAAAGAAGAAACATATCAAAGAAAATTAAGTGATATTAATGAGATCTTCAACACAGTCCAATGAAAGAAGAAAATATCAAAGAAAATTAAGTGAAATTAATGAGATCTTCAACACAGTCCAATGAAAGAAGAAAATATCAAAGAAAATTAAGTGATATTAATGAGATCTTCAACACAGACCAATGAAAGAAGAAAATATCAAAGAAAAGTA
Source organism: Sepiola atlantica (assembly GCA_963556195.1). Lineage (NCBI taxonomy): Eukaryota > Metazoa > Mollusca > Cephalopoda > Sepiida > Sepiolidae > Sepiola > Sepiola atlantica. The sequence continues at coordinate 39,079,804 of OY744555.1, forward strand.
AGTGATATTAATGAGATCTTCAACACAGGCTAATGAAAAAAGAAACATATTAAAGAAAATTAAGTGATATTAATGAGATCTTCAATGCAGGCCAATAGAAGGAAGAAAAATATTAGATAAAATTAAGCGATATTTATGAAATCTTAAACACAGGCGAATGAAAAAAGAAAACTATTAAAGAAAATTAAGTGATATTAATGAGATCTTCAACAACTATCTATTTAAGAATTTACTTCTTATTATATTTTTATTAAGGTAACATATGTTAACTATCCGCAACCTACACTCTAATTTGTATACATATTCATGTTTCTTTTTCAGAATATATACATGTGAATGCTTACACCGTTTGTCTGAGAATTTATGGCGCTGCTGGTGCAAACAATTTTTTTTTAATGCAAATTTCAAACGACATAGATTTCATCCCTGAATGTTTGGTTTTGCTTTAAACAGTCTTTCCTAAAATGTATCCATGTTTTGATAAAATACTAAAATTGTTATCTGAGGACATATTCTTATATTTTGTAACGTTTCCAATGATGTCTTACCCACTTTCACACTGAAATTACTTGTTGATCACGAAGTTTAGTGTACATTTCTCACGAAGCTTGCTCAAATAAATAGGGATGTGTTCATAGTACTGTCATTAAATTATACGTGATTCTAATGTATTTTTCATTAAGTGCATTCTAGAGTACGAGAAAATTGAGTACAATTTTTGCAGAAAGCTAAGATTACAGATGTATACTCTCAACTAATCATGGTAGATGCTAAGACAATGTGTATATCTATATCTCGCAATGTTATTACACCGTAAACCTTGTTACTTTTAAAACACACTTTTTATATTGCTGAAATGTTTTTTTTTAAAGTATTACATTTTTGTATTAAAATCAATATCATGTCGACTTTTACACTGGAGACTGCAGCTTATGGTGTAATCAATCAAAGAAAAGGAAACGCCATTTTCTTAAAAATTAGGAATCTATCTTCTTAATCTGTCGTCGAAATGGACAGGGCTATAATTCGCTTATTTTTGATGGCGTCAAATTGAGTCTCGTGATTTCTTTGTGAAGAAAAAAGGTGTTCGGACAAAACCAATTTGAAGTGTTTATTAGGTTTGTTATGAACTTATTAGTTTAATGATTACTTCTCAAATTGCTATTTCTTCATGACGTCCTCTTGAGGCTCGAAAAAGTAATTATCACTATTTTTATGATTTTGTCCAATTCGAAACAAAACCCTGAATTCGATTTCCTCATTTTCCCATATGATTCTCTTTCTCCCAGAATCAGTCAAATATTTCTTAAATACATTATTTTGTAAAAAAAAAACAGCTTTACATTTTTTATATTTTATTACCTACTTTTTAAATTTCAAGTGTTTAAGTTTTCTGTAAAATTGTTAACATATAAATGCAAATAAATTCAACTACTGAGCAAATGTAGATTAATCAATGTAAATAAAAAAAATAGTAACCCAATTTCCACTTATATAGTTTGAATTGTGGGAAAACTATCGCCTCACAAAATTTGCTACTTTAAAATACTAGAAAGAGTAATTTCGAATAAAACATTTGATTTCATTCATATAGTTAGATAAATAGTAGTATTTGATCATTTTAGTTCCAATTTATTTTTAAATTATTAACCCAAATAAAGAAAAAGAGAGAACAACTTACTTTCCTTTAGCGATGATGTGTATTTAGTGAAGTTCTTTTTAAGCAACCATGTAACAATAGATCGCAACTTGTTGAACACCAAATCAGTCACCCTAAAGAAAAGCCCATCAAGGAACACAATTACTATACGGCATATAATAAGTGTATATTTTTGCCTAATAATACTCCAGTAATTTCTATCAAGAAAATTATTTTTTTTCTACATCTTCAAGAATATAAAAGTCTTTTCTGGTTTATACACTATGTCAGCAGCAATGCTTTGACTTAAAGCACATTTAAGTTCAGAATTTTCCAGTCTAATTTACTTAGAATTCGGTGACTTTCTGAAGCTGGTCGGGACAGTTTGGCATGATTCACAGGATAGCACCATTGTGAAGAGATGGTCTCTGAAGTTTAACTGTAATGGTAGTACCTGTTCTTTGATCAAATGCTGATATCTCTCTTTTGATGTCCTTGGGTTAGAAATGAAGTTCACATACCTGAATAAAAAGAATAGGCCATGAAGAAACATATCAAAATAGCTAAAGAAAAGCCGATGAAGGAACACAATTACTATTTGTTCGAGTAAAATTAAAACAAGCATTCGATTAAAAAGTTAATTAAAATAAATAGTTAAATAATAAAACGTATTTTAATAAACAATATGCAAATTACTTAACTATACCGCATAAAACGCGTATAAAAAACAGTATTTAAAATGATAGGGTGTGCCAATTGTGTTGAACTACTTTGAAATCGATAGTTCTCAGCTCACTATTAGAAGGGGGTATATGTTCAACTTATTCGTTAAGACGTCCGATTCAACAGAGATTTCAGAGTATATTTCCACACCATTATTTTCTAATATATCCTTCTTTTTTTAAATGCATCTTTTTTGTTTGGGATGAAAGTTCAATTACTATCTTGAATTATTTTGCCTAACTTGCGATGTGAAACTCGTACACTGAATCAAAACACGGCTTATGTGCTTACAGCTGATCTAATTCATCTGTTTTTATGGTTGAATCTCTGAACCGGATTATATACATAAACTTTCCGGTGATTGAAATACCTCTACCATAGCAATACATACTAACTTAATCTGGCAATCTGTTTTATAAGTTATCCAAAATCCTATATCCTCAATTCATTGAAAATTCAATCTTGCCCTGTTTTCTAGTTACCAATTCATCAAGCAGAGGATGACATATTTTTCATGTGAATGTTATCCCAGCTTAAAGATTCGATTATCCTTATGTTTATATGAGTGGTTTAACAGGTACGCACGGTTTGATAACTTTTGTCCTCCTTTCAGGAACGTGACTACGAAGTTTGCGATTGCCTATTCATTCCTAGAATATATAAAAGAGTTGTCACATTTTGCATTCCTTAAACCGATTTAGGAATTCAATGGTAATAAAGAGTTTTTTAATTGCAATTGTCGGTATTTGCCAACATATGGCACGTAGTGTTTCTAAAAGCACTAACCAAACTGAAAATCGCTTACATTCGGTGATGTAAAACGAACGTGTGCATCAACATTATAATAATCTTATAATAAAAAACGTCATCTAAATGACCTTGCGTTAACTATCTGTAGCCTAGACCATAGTTTAATCAGTCAAGATTCCCTGTAGAAATACTCGCTCACTGATAGGTGATATTTCCGTTACTAAACACATAACCTACATACTTTCACTTAATTACAAATGCGTTGACCATTCTCTAGCATAAAATCTGAGATGAACATCAAAATGGTCAGTCTAAAATGTACGATATTACATTATAGCACAACATAGAGAATTGCGGAATTTACTGCAGACAAGATATCCGAAACAAGCGAAAATGGTAAATACAACACGCTTAATTGTTCAGTGAATCTCATTTAAAATATCAGGTGTTATCAGTTTAAACACGATCTTAAATATACAAAACATTTGAATGATATTCGCTTGCAGGAAAAAAAGAGACATCGTTTAGATGGTGAGCGGAGTTATCTAGCCATCATCTGATACAGAATTATGCCAATCGTCTCGCAATATCTAAGTCTTCATGAGGAAATAAATATTTATCATGTATATGTTTTTTCTACATTTTGTTTCAAAATATTCGAGACTTTTTCACAAATACAATTATTTTGTTATCAATCAGTTAAGGATGTTTGTTTTAGATATTATTCCAATTTATAAAGTAAGTTCATAAAATAAGTTATTTATCACATATATTTTTCAAGAACAAAATGAAAAATTCTGTAAATGTTAAATTTGACGGAATTCAAATTGTTTCAGAACAGGTTAGAAGAAATATTTAATAAAATTTATTTATTGAAAGTCGTTCGAGACAACACATGAATCCACTTGATGGCAGTAGCTAAAAACACTATTCTATGGTGAAAAACTAGCTAACGTTAAGTGTTAGATGGATTCGACCTAGAAAACAGCAATTATTCCCCCTTTGTCAGAAACATCGCTCATGGAAAAATAAGCAAAATGAAAGTACGAGACTGCTGACAGTAAACACAAGCCCCACTTTACACTCTACTAAACACAAATACACAATGAGTCGCTTCGTACATTTCAACACGTCTGGATCGGGACTGCATTTCAAGATGGAGTTTCGTGTCAGCAAAACAAAGTTTATTTGACTCATAAACAAACGCTGTTAAGTGTGCCGGGGGTTTATGTAAACTAAATGATAAATCTACACACTCCAAAGACACTAAAGTGACACTTACATCTTATTTGGGAAACAGATAGAAAGTCCGTTTTCCTTATCTTCCTCACCCAAAAAAACTATTTCCTGAGGGCGTCTACTATTTTGTTGATAAAAAAGGATCAGTGTCAGTATTAACATAAATATGATAATTTAATTATGAGCGTCAGTGTAAAACATGTCGAAGCAAAATACTCATGTTTGCTGATAATGAATAAGAGATTAGTTAATTACCATTTCTTATTCAAGGTTGTGAAAACAGTTTTTACCTAACAGTTTTATCTCTCAGATTTTCGCACGTGAAACCGTACTTGTTTGGACATGAATCCGTGAATATTAATGCGATATAGTTCTCATTATAATAATGAAAGTGTATACAACGCCATGGCAGAAATACATATACAGAAATAATTTATACATGTTTAAATAAATACATCTTATTTCTCATTCCGTCACTGACAACCATCACCGAGAAGCATACAAAGGAACAGCAAAGTTTTAAACGGCGATATGTAATACATTAATTGCAATTTTTTATGCTTAGTATTTTAATACATATTTCATATGTTAATATATCACTATTTAAGTATGAGGCGGGCCAAAGAAAAATTAGAATTGTTTGAGTAGCCATATTAAACGTAAATTTACGTTTAATATGGCTACTCAGACAATTCTAATGCTTCTCTCAGGTGGCTTGAATTAACGTCAAAATGCAGAACCGATTTACATTCAACTTTCTACTGTAAAGCGAATGATGTCTATATAATTATATAGGGTAAATAAACAATATACTCTCGCTTAGGTTTATAAAGAATCTCTGAAAGAAATCTTCATTTATTATCATAATAAGGCCGTAAAGGGAACCGATGTTGCCGGCCACTTAATGCTCATTACTCAATATTACAGTTTTATATTACTTTTTTAATATTTATGTACTCATAATTTATTTGGGCAAACATGTTAAAATAAAGTGGCATTGATTGTAATTATTAACGGTAAAAGTTACGTCTTTCGATGCATACCAGGCATTAAGTGAGAACCAATAACATTCTCCGTGCGCTTTCTCTTTATATTCGTATTTTACTTTTTAATATTTTTAAGTTATATATTAAAAGGAAAATGTTATATTTTATTTTTTTATGGATTTCAAAACCCCAAGATATTTTGACACTACATTACACTAAATGGAATATAATGCAACTACGTTTTGTAATAAAAGTATAAGGATCTATATTTATGTACCAGTAATACATCTAATAAAATGTTGTTGTCCGGGGCAAACAGAAAACCAACGATTGTATTGTTCACATAAACACGATTAATTAATTTAAATAAAATACTTGGAAACTTTTAAGAAATGAATATTTGAAAATTGTCGAGTTGTTGATATTTTACAATAAACATACGCTATCAGAATTGCTTTTTTTACTCGTATATTAACAAAAGCTTGTTCCTGGCCTTTTCGCTAAGATTAAAGTGTAGTATCTGTTCCGATGGATACTGCACCCCATAGACTGGTATTGTCTTGGCCTTCGACGCTATCAGAATTGCTTTTTTTTATTCGTATATTAACAAAATTGTGTGATCACATCTCGTTTGGCTCTGTATATGCGTGCGTGTTTGTGTCTCACTCCTCTATAAGTATATTATTTATTTACTATAACCAGATTATTTATTAAAAAGAAAAATGCAATAGTGTAAATACTGAATTTTAAAAATATATAAAATATGAAAAAATATTCAATTAAATCCACCAGAATGCGTTTCATTTTTGAAACACAACATCAATTTTAATAGTTTGAAAATTGCATGAATTGCTTCGTGTTTCTCGGAAATTTGAAAGGGAATTGGAAGAATACAATTGTTGCATAAAAATAACTCTTTGACCTTGTAATGCACTAGCGATCTACCCGGCGTTGCCCGGATGATAACAATCAAACAGAAAGCGGTTAAAATTGTCGATGACATCAGTCTACCTCTTTTCTTCTCTCCTCCCGTTCCTGTCTTGTTTAATTGTATTGGAACATAATAAAACTCTAGCTGAGCTTTACATTTTTAAGTCATTTCTGCCTGACAACACCAAGTATCAAATCATTATTTATCAAAATATTACACATTTTCAAATGACATTTAAATCCAGTTGTTTTATGGATATTAAAATAAAACTAGCGGGATCCTGTGGAAATTCCACAGTGTTTTCTAAATCAATCTGTATAATTTACTATTAATAATATTATCCGGTGGCTAGAAATATGCACATATTTTACTCACAAAAATTTTGCGTGACGGAATGGAAGTATATATATTTATTTATATTACTCTGTTGCCGGGGCAAAAGCTGTCTCTTCACTAAATCTTCTTAAATAGGAGTGTCAGATCGTGACACACAAAATAAATAACACACTCTATCGTATTAATATATAAATAATAATAATAATAATAATAATAATAATAAGAAGAAGAAGAAGAAGAAGAAGAAGAAGAAATTTTAAATATTAAAAAATAAAATAAATAAATAAATAAATAAATAAATAAATAAATACATACCGTAAGACTGAAACCGGCCCATTTGGTAAGCGTTTTCGCTAATGAAACGGGATACCAGAGTTCTATCCTCGGTTGAGTCATAGCAAAGACTGAAACAAACATTGCTAAAACTCTCAGTATTATAAGGTCAGGATCAAGGACAATGAAGCAGTCCTGGGAAAAGAGTGGCACCCTCCCCTACATCTCGTGTTAGCCGCTAATGTAAAGAGATCCTCTACTGTAATCGGGCAATTTAGCCTTTTATAAAGTCTGAAATTAGCGACCACCTCACCTATAATAAGCGAACGCCATTTTTGTCTGACGAATTTGACAATATAACTAAATAAATATTTGAAATAAAAAAAAAAATTTCTCAGATGTTAACTATACGATATCATTGCCCTTGTCTTATTTTTACGTCTCTATTTGGTACTTTGTTACATGGGGACCCGGGCTAACTTTGACTCTGACCCTAACTTTAACCCTAACCCCCAATGACCCTGAACTTTAAAGGTAACCCTATTCCCCCCCTGCCCCTAACGCTAACGACTGGGTCAAAGTTAGCGCGGGTCCCAATCTAACAAAGCACCATCTATTTGTTAGTAAGTTACGCTTGTTTTATTATGAGCACCCCCCGGATAAGAGTGAAATATTTAAAAAAATTAATAATTTGCATTCAAATAACGCGTGTACGATGGACACTCTACTAAAAAGGGGTGATATACCGTAAAAACTGGCAGGCTTCCGAAAGAAAACGAAATTATACTTGTTACTTTTTTTTCGATTAGATTTTCTTTTTTATTTTGCTTTGAATCACGACTTTCCTCACTTTCGTTTTTGTTAAATTTTTTTGTACTTTTTGCGATTTATTTATTTGTTTTTATTGCGTTTTCACTTTTCAATTACGTTTATTCTCTCTCTCTTTCTCTATCTTCTCCCTCTATCTCTCTCTTACGAACACAAACTTTCTCTTTCTTTCGTACGCGCTCTCTGTGTTTCATTGAAAAAAAAAGAAATTCCACAGTGTTTTCTACATCAATCTGTATAATTTACTGTTAATAATAGTATCCGGTGGCTAGAAATATGCACAAATCTTACTCACCAAAATTTTGCGTGACGGGATGGAAGTATATATATTTATTATATTACTCGGTTGTCGGGGTAAAAGCTGTCTCTTCAGCAATCACTATCGGTCGCGGCTCCCCTCCCCCGTTGTCAGGGGCAAAAGTAAATACTAAATCTTATTAAATGGGAGTGTCAGATCGTGACACACAAAATAAGAAACTTAACTTCTCAGATGTTAACTATACAATATCATTGTCATTGTCTTATTTTTTACGTCTCTGTTTGGTAGTTTGTTACATTGGGACCTGGGCTAACTGTGGCCCTGACCCTAACTTTAACCCTAACCCCCAATGACACTGAACTTTATAGCTAACCCTAACCCCTCACTGACTCTAACCCTAACGACGGGGTCACAGTTAGCGCGGGTCCTAATGTAACAAAGCACCTTCTATTTGTTAGTAAGTTTACTTTTTGCGATTTATTTATTTGTTTTTATTGCGTTTTCACTCTTTCTCTATCCCCCCTCCCTTCTTACGAACACACACTCTCTCTTTCTTTCGACCACGTTCTCGGTGTTTCACTGAGAAAAAAAACAAAACCAAACAAACATTGCTTATTGTCCGTTCAAAACATTTAAAAAATAAATACTGGTCCCTTACCATCCAAAAATAATAAATAAATGTTTTAACACTTTAAGAAGTGGTGCAAATAAAAAATAAATACTTAGTTCAAACTATCATTGAAAAAAAAAACATTGCTTAACGTCCGTTCAAAAAACAACAACAACAACAAATAATAGACATGCCCTAAAAACGCCAAAATAAAAACAAACAATAGTTTTAAGTTTTAAGCAACACAAAAAAGTACTTTTTGAGTAGGTGATTAAAAAAAAGGTAAATTTATAGAAGTGCACCTTTCGTATTTCGACCCCTAAGAACAAAAGTTTCTACTTTTTTGGGCAAATTACATATAAACAGCCTCAACAAATATCCGCTATGAAAAAAAATTATGAAAATTTTTATTATTTTAGATTTTAGGATGGGGGGTCACTTTCGTATATAAGTTATACGTAAAGTGAGCACCCATTTCTTGGCCACCGAATCTCACCTCCCGTGTTTCGACCCCTAAAAAAAAAGTTTCTACTTTTTTTGGCAAATTACATGTAAACAGCCATCCATAACAAATATCCGCTATGAAAAAAAAATGAATTTTTTTATTATTTTAGATGTTAGGAGGGGTGGGGGATCACTTTCCTATATAAGTTATACGTAAAGTGAGCACGCATTTGTTGGCCACCGAATCTCACCACTCGTATTTCGACCCCTAAAAAACAAAAAGTTTCTACTTTTTTTGAAAAATTACATGTAAACAGCCTCAACAAATATCCGAGCGCGGATATTTGTTGAGGCTGTTTACATGTAATTTGTCCCAAAAAGTAGAAACTTATATAGGAAAGTGATCCCCCACCCCTCCTAACATCTAAAATAATAAAAAAAATCATTTTTTTTTCATAGCGGATATTTGTTATATATGGCTGTTTACATGTAATTTGCCAAAAAAAATAGAAACTTTTTTTTAGAGGTCGAAACACGGGAGGTGATATTCGGTGGCCAAGAAATGGGTGCTCACTTTACGTAGAACTTATATAGGAAAGTGACCCCCCATCTTAAAATCTAAAATAATAAAAATTTTCATAATTTTTTTTCATAGCGGATATTTGTTGAGGTTGTTTACATGTAATTTGCCCAAAAAAGTAGGATACTTTTTTTAGGGGTCGAAATACGAAAGGTGCACTTCTATAAAGTTACCAAAAAAAATGTATTATTTCTTCCCCTTCCGCTCGAAATGTAGAAAAAAAAATCTTAGCGGTTGGTTAGGATCGAACTATAAACCAGTCGGGCCAAAGACAAAAATACTACGTCGCTTACCGTTGCGCTAAAGGGAAATAATTAAAGTATGATGCAGATATCAGGCTAATTAAATGTTGTTAATAATCTAGGTGCGGTACTCATGCGCAGAGCGTTTGCCGGAAGCGTGACACACGTACGTACACCTTAGCGTATTAATATATAGATATATTAATAGCATATGTTATAGCTTTATAACAATCTGATTTAATCCAAAAGTGAATGACTAGTAATTAATTTAAACTTTGAAAATCCTATTTAAAAATAATAAATTGGAAAACAAAACGGAATATTGAGAAAACGCAAAACAGAAAATGAAACAAAACAAACATCTTTTAAAGCTTCGTAAGTACAGCTAGTTCATCAATAATAGTCAAGGACTAATGAAATCATTGATGTCTTTTAAAGCTTCGTAGGTACAGCTAGTTCATCAATAATAGTGCAGGACTAATGAAATCATTGATGTCTTTTAAAGCTTCGTAGGTACAGCTAGTTCATCAATAATAGTGCAGGACTAATTAAAGTCACTGATGTCTTTTAAAGCTTCGTAGGTACAGCTAGTTCATCAATAATAGTCAAGGACTAATGAAATCATTGATGGCTTTTAAAGCTTCGTAGGCACAGCTAGTTCATCAATAATAGTCAAGGACTAATGAAATCATTGATGTCTTTTAAAGCTTCGTAGGCCCAGCTAGTTCATCAATAATAGTCAAGGACTAATGAAATCATTGATGTCTTTTAAAGCTTCGTAAGTACAGCTAGTTCATCAATAATAGTCAAGGACTAATGAAATCATTGATGTTTTTTAAAGCTTCGTAGGTACAGCTAGTTCATCAATAATAGTGCAGGACTAATGAAATCATTGATGTCTTTTAAAGCTTCGTAGGTACAGCTAGTTCATCAATAATAGTGCAGGACTAATTAAAGTCACTGATGTCTTTTAAAGCTTCGTAGGTACAGCTAGTTCATCAATAATAGTCAAGGACTAATGAAATCATTGATGGCTTTTAAAGCTTCGTAGGCACAGCTAGTTCATC